>PVIU01004577.1:0-125609 GCA_004026605.1 Ondatra zibethicus
GTGTGTGTGTGTGTGTGTGTGTGTGTGTGTGTGTGTGTGTGTGTGTGTGTGTGTGTGTGTGTGTGTGTGTGTGTGTGTGTGTGTTTTCCACTCTCCCCATCTCACCCTGAGAACCAAGACCAGGGTGGGCTGTGAAGGTGGAGGCAGGTGTGTATCCGGCCTTGTCACAGCACTCTTGAGTTCCACCTACACCCCACACATACTGCTCAGTGTGTGGCATTTGGCTCACTGAATTATGTATAGGTGGGGAGGGGGCCTAGCATCAGAGACTTATTTCCTCCTACAAGATCGCTCCCACCACGCCCCCAGCAGGACTCCAATAGGCTCTGGTTATATTCCCGTTTTTGTATGCTGAGTACAGGCTAAATCTCTCTTCTTTCCCTAGCTTAGTTGAATGTTTTTAGAATTTTAGTCTCAGCAGCGGCGGAAGTGTGGTGGGTTCTCGTGTGTTTGGACGGGCTGGCACCTTCCGTGGAGTTCAGGTTGTTCAGGCTTGGAATGGATATGAATTTTCCATAACAGTGGGGCTGGTGGCTCCTCAAACTCCTGGGAGGAGAAAAAGCAAAACCAATTTGGTTCAAATGGGCCAAAGAAAACAATAGTGAAAATAGCTGTGAATTCTAACCAGTTTTTTTTTCCCTTTCTATCCCTTTGTTCTGTGTTTTGGGGCACTTTGGTAAAGGCTTAACTAAACCTGCCTGCTTATTCATTCCCTGTTAGTCACAAGTCTATGGATAGATGCTGTAACAGTTTATGAATTAGTATGCTAATTTTCTTCATTACTAGTGGATTTACAAAATAAAATAGGCTTTATTTTTCCTTTGTGAGGATGTGCTTGTGTAAAAAGCAAGGATGGGAGGTGAATGCTTTGGGGGAATAGTTGGTAAATATTTTTCAGGTATCACCATTGAGTTTTATTATTATTATTATTATTATTGCCTTAATAAAAATACACTTTACACAACTTGAGGCAGAGATAGGTGCCTCCAACTTCATTGGTCAGGTATAACTCACTTCCTAATAATGGAGAGAGGCAAAGTTAGGAAAAAGAAACCTAAGCGGGTTTCAGGGGAAGTTTTCTCGGTTCCATCAGCACTAAAGGCAACTTGCTTCTGTAGACCAGACCTTTTGCAAGCTGTAGACTGGAATATATTTTCTGCCGGTAGGTGTCACCAGTATTTGTAAATGTCTTTAAAAAAAAAACTGCATCCACTTACTGTCTTTTAAAAAGAATGTGATTATATAATTGTTTATAAAGTAGATATTGATTGTTAGATCCTATGGCAGTTTCTTTTTCAAGTGATAGTTTCTTTTTTGTAAAAACAACAATAGAAGCGAACCGGTCTATTTGGAGGCCTTCTTGGTCGATAGGACTCGTTGACTGTCAGTGGTGCTTGTGGCTGAGCACTTATGCCTGGTACAATTGTATGATGGCGTTTCCTCCTGAGCCCTCTCCAGGGAGCACTGTGTGTGCAGTGTGGCACCAGCCAGTTCCTTCTAGCACTCAGTCACCAGCAAGGTGATGGCATTTTAAGAGAAAGCTTGCGGGGAGCAGACTTTGATGCTCACCAGATGCCATGTACCTGGGTAAAAATGATGCAGACACTGCTCTTAAAAGCAAATAATAAAATTTCTATTCAGGTTTTAATTTAAATGCTTCTTTTTTTTATTTCAACGACTGCTTCCAGTGAAAGTAAAAATGATATATTTATATTTTTCTTTAAAAGATGTATCTTAAACTTTAAAAAATATTCTACATAGTAAATGTCTGATATTTTGTGTCATATAATAAAATGCTGCTTCTTTTTTTGTTGTTATGTTGGGTTTTTTTTTTCGAGGCAGGGTTTCTTTCTCTTTTTTAATTTATTTATTTTTATTTAATGTGCATTAATGTTCTGACGTGGGTGTCAGGTCCCCTGAAACTGGAGTGACAGATGGTTGTGAGCTGTCATTGAACCCTGGTCTTGTAGAAGAGCAATGAGTGCTCTTAACCACTCAGCCATCTTTCCAGCCCAAGACAGGGTTTATTTGTGTAACCATCTTGACTGTCCTAGAATACACTTTATAGACCAGGCTGGCCTTGAACTCACAGAGATTCACCTGCCTCTGCTTCCCAAGTGCTGGGATTTAAGGCGTGCCGCCACCACCACCATCAGCACAGATGTTTCATTTTTATGCCTATGACTAACTGCATCCTTTGGCTCTAGTCATTACTGTGAAATTTGAGGAGCTTGGTGCACAGTTCTGGATTTTCGCAGAAAAATGTCATATGACATGAACAGTTTATTTCTTCTGACCATTGACACAACTTTGCCCCATTTATCTCTGTGTTCACGGGAACTTTGATCATTCCTATGTTGGGAGGGAGTGCTTACTCTAGGACTGCTAGGTGCTACGAATACCTAAATATTATACCTAAATACTAAAAGGGGAGCTGATACTGCTAATGAACCAGGCTGATTTCCAGTTAGAAATCTGTTTCCTCATGGTGAGGCCTGTTTTAAATAGAAGGTTCAGTAACCAAGTATAATGAAGAAAGTTAAAGTAGTGGGGACAGGCTTTTAAGAGTTGTGGTTAACTCTGTTTTACTGTGTGTGTGTGAGAGAGAGAGAGAGAGAGAGAGAGAGAGAGAGAGAGAGAGAGAGAGACTGCACCCGCACATGTGCACATGCAGGTAAGTGTGTATAGGTTCAAGTGTGTGAAGGGGTCAGTGGAGAACTTCTACTTTTCTTCTCCCAAAGTATGATGGGATTGAACCCATTGCACATCAAGTGTTTTTGCCTGCTAAGCCATCTCATTGGCCCTCAGTTTCATTTTTAATGGAAATCCAAACAGACATTTCTTTGTGTTTGATCTGGCATCCTGGTAGACTGCTCACTTTGGGTATAGATGTTTCTTGGCATCAGGCCTCATTTGGTTGGTGGTATTTTTGCCCTTGTCTTTGTCTCTTGGCGTTTATACACATTTTAGCACATAGATCATAGGTGCAGAGCATGAGTAAGTAGTTGGGTATTGCCCTGGGATCCCGAAAGTATAGGTTCTAGTTTTTACCCAGTAGCCTTGCATAGTCCTGTGAATAATGGCATACTCTGGATATGAAGTTATAGCATTCTACCCTCTTTCGAATTCTCCCATTTCTAGGTCTCTCTTAAAACTCCTGTCATGTTGTAGTTCATCACAAAATGCGTACTATTATTCCAGCTTTGTGAATAAGGACACAAAACAGAGGCGACTTGCAGGAATATACAAAGAAAATCGAACTTGATCCAAGATCCAATACTAGATTTCCTGATGAATTTAGCCCAGTATTCAGTACTTAAAGCACCTAATGGAAAAATAAACAAAAAAATGGAGGGAAATGCAAAATAGTCTTATAAAATGTTCCACATAAATATTGTATTTTAAAGTATGCAGTCTTAACCATATAACTGAGAAGGTGCCTGTGAAGTTTTAGCAAGGTGGATCCTGTGTTCTGCTGTGATTTATGCCTCCCCAGCCAATACATAAATAACTGTATGAGTGTCAGTTACAGAGCTAAGTGGTCACTGGTTTCCTGTGCTTGGCTTTTCTTGGAATCTGCATCATATAGCATCAAACTATCAGTATATGTGACCGACTACATGGAAACAGCCATGGTAGCTATTGCAACTGGACCCTAAAATTTCTTTAGATGGCTTAGTTGGCCCCAGATTTTGCTGTTACCCAGAGAAAGGTCATTAATCACTGGTAGTGTTTGAATGTGGTCACTAGGCCATTGCTTCGAGGCTTGTTCAGCTATGAGGGTGTCTTAGAAATATGATTCTCCAAGATGAACATACATGGGTAAGACAGAGGAAAGGAGGTTAACTCTAACATGTTGACTTTAAGGTTGTTCAAGGCATTGACTCTGGAATAAGACTATCTGGGTGCCCTCATCTTCCCCACCCCCTGAAAGTGGAGTGACCTTGGGCAAATCATTGTGCTTCTCCAGGCCTCAGTTTTCTCAATGGTAAAATAGAGAGAATGATAGTGCAGCTAGAATCATAGTGAAGGTCAAATGAGATCATTCTTGTACTGGCACATAGTAATCTCAATGAGTATTATCAAGCCTGGTGTAGTGACTCATACCTGTAATCTTAGCACTCAGAAGGTAGGGTGGGAGGATTCACGAGTTCAGGGCAATCCTGGACTACAAGGCCTTGTGGCCAAAACAAAACAACAAGCGCATCATCCTAATTTACCGAATGCTGTTTTATACATAGCCATGCATGGGGGCCTTCATTTGTCTGTCCTTTGAGCATGATCACAGGATCATATGATGTTAGTGATAACCTCCTGTCTTCGTCAAGGTTCCTGTTGCTGTGATGAAACACCATGACCAAAAGTAAGTTGAGGAGAAAGGGTTTACAACATCACAGTTCATCATTAAAATCAGGGCAGGAACCTGGAGGCAGCTTACTGTCTTGCTCCTCATGGCTTGCTCAGCCTGCTTTCTTAAAGAACTTAGGACCACCAACCCAGGGATGGTACCACCCACAAGGGGCTGGGCTCTCCCCAATAATCACTAATTGAAATGCCAGCCAGGCAGTGGTAGCACACAGCCACGTGGTGGTGGGTACACGCTTTTAATCCCAGCACTCAGGAGGTGAAGGCGGATGGATCTCTGAGTTCAAGGCCAGCCAGGTCTACAAGAAAAACTCTGGTCTTTGCTCACGGGGGAAAAAAAAAAGAGCCCTCCAGGCTGATACTATAGAAACATTTTCTTAATTGAAGTTCCCTCCTCTCAGGTAACTTTAGCTTGCGTCTAGTTGATCTAAACTCTTCAGCAAGTCCCCTTTTGTAGATGGCGTGGCTCTCCCAGATAGCTGAGCTATGTGGTAAGGGATCCAAGACTCACAGCTTAGTCTGACTGGGAAGCCTGTGCTTTCCCAGCCGCATCACATCGCCACAAAATGACTAAATCGCTGGTCTCCTTACCACACGGCACATGAAGGCTGAACCTGCCTGCCCCAGAAATTGCTTCGCAATCCAAGGCTCATTGTTTTCGTAATGAGTGAGCAGCTCAAGCCCTAGCCAGTACCTCTGGCAGCCCGTCTCCTAGAATAGCAAGCCCTACCTTGAGAGGGCTCTGGTGATTTCATCTGTTGTGTCTCAAGACCATGAGGCAGGTCTTTGCCAGGATTCTACGTGTTCAGAAATGTGGAGACGACACCATCGATCCTTCTGTTCGTCATTTGGCTTCTCTCCGTGAGCCACCAGCCTTCCTCATAAACCAATAATGAGCACCCAACTACCATCTATTTTTAAAAAGTTGTGTCCCCCCCTTTTTTTTAAGACACCCCAAAATTGTGGACCAGTGCCGCTATTATTATAGCTGCTGGATCAAAATAAATTACTGACCACATCCTAATTTTGCAAAACCCTCTATAAATTGAATTGGTGTGTGTGTGTGTGTGTGTGTGTGTGTTTGTGTGTGAGTGAGAGAGAGGGTGGGGGAGAGAGAGAGAGAGAGAGAGAAAGACTGGGCATGCCTTCACTGGTGATGTATGTGTTCAGTTGTCTTTGTGTAATTTGTCCCATAAGGAGCTTGCTGTGATCACATCACCATTTATTCTTGTGTCAGTAAAGACCACAGGTTTCTAGTGCCTCCTTTTCCCCCACTTTGTTTTCCATTTTCTAGTTTTAGTAGACAGGAGTTGTTAGCTTAGAAGAAGCTGTCAGAAGTTTATTAGGATCGGCTTGTGAACCTTCAACTGGTAGGGAAGGAGTGGTCCCCTTTAAGTCTAGAAACACTTGGATGTGGTTCTTAGCCTGGGCCATTGTGTTCTTTTTCAAGAAGGCGGTCTTGCTTATTAGTAAACTTCAAGTAATTGGAACTGAACCAGAAAGCTTAACGGTAAATTCATTGGACTTTTTTTTTTCTTTCCTGCCTCTTACATTGAGGAGAAAAGGAGTTAGCAAAACAGGCTTTGCTTCCAAGGATTTAAGAAACAAATAGAACCAGCTAAGGAAGTGGCCCCGGTCATTGCACCAGAGTACCCTGGTCTGTTGAGAACAGGTGCCCAGTTCGCGTCCAGCTGCTGGATGCGTTCGATCTCTGCTCAGTGCTTCCAGGGACAGAGGACTCACAGCATGTGAGGCCATCTTCTGTCTTTGTTCATTTTTAAATTACATGTGTATTGGTGTTTTGCCTGCATGTATGTGTGAAGATGTCGGATCCCCTGAAGCTGAAGTTAAAGACAGTTGTGAGCTGCCACGTGAATGCTGGGAACTGAACCCGGGTTCTCTGGAAGAACAACCAGTGCTCTTAACCACCGAGCCATCTCTCCAGTCCTGAAAATCAGTTCTTAATTGTAGCATTGCTTTCCAGAGCTGTTATTCTGTGGTGTACTTTCTCCTATAGCGTAAATATTTGAAAACTGATGTCCCTCCCCTTACCTCTCCCACTTCACATCCTTGCTCACAGTCCACCCAGTTGTGTCCATTCTGTCTCCTTGTTTTTGCTTATTCATCTGGACATCCTCATTGTGCCCAGAAATCATGAGTATTGATCAACCTGGAAATACTATGAGTATAATACAAAATCAAAAGTTTCTTTTTTATGTAATGTGCTTCCTTAGAAAGGAGACGTAGAATAATACCTTGAAAATATTTTAGAAATAAAAACAACAGGGCAAAGATTAGTATCTCCATCATTTAATAATCTATACAGATATAAAATTGCCTCTTGACAAATAGACAAAAGGCAGGATAGGCAGCTCATATACAAAACTTAGGGCTAAGATTATTTTAAATTATCATCTTAACAGAAATTGCAAAAATAAGAAGGGCTAATTCTTACCCAAATAATATTATAGCTGTTTTGTAGCCACGACAAGACGGAGTGCTATGGGTATTGTCTAACTGCTCTTTTTTGTACATACTAAAAGACAGAGGGCTTGTGTTTGCCCTTGTAACCTCAGCACTTGAGAGGCAGAAAGAGGCCAATCCCTGGACTTCATGGACCCCCAGCCTAGCCCACTTGATGAGTTCTAGGCAGACAGTGCCTGAAGAATGACACCCAGGGTTGTTCTCTTGTTTCCACACATACAGGAACATAGTGCCCATGTACATGCAGAGACATGCACACACATACAAAGATGAAAGAGGTTTGATTCGAATCTTGGACTTGATGTTCTAGCTCTTAGGGGAAAATGTGTGTCCGAAGTTGTTCATAATGACACTTGCAATGATGCCCATTCTTTCTGTGTGTGCATTTTATAAATTTTAGAACACTTTTATATCCTTTGGGTCACCTGAGTATAATTATCTTTTGTTTTTTTAAAATGAGTATACAAATGGGAAGTGAATACCAGTGATTTCCCAGGAGCGTGCAGATGGAAATGGTAAAGTCAGAGGTGGAAGTCAGCTGCCAGATACCAGTCTAAGCATCCTTTCATAGTTACTAACAATAGACAGCAGAACCACAAGATGCTCCCCATGTCCCATAGATCAGGGGCATCATCTGTAACCATTACCGCCTAAAACAGAAATATACCTTAGTGTCTCTTGAAAAAAATCAAGAAGAAAAATGTTGAGCATAATAATAAGTACAGTGGAATCTGATTTAAACCCATGTAATACATAAATGGGTGTAGTGAAGGATGGGGGAAGGGATGTTGCAGTCAAAGCACCCCCCCTTCCATCTTGCTCCCTAATCTCATAATGTTGTCATCCGATGCTGACATTTCACCTGTGCTATCTCCTTTGGCTCAGCAGAGGAAGGTGAGAATGTGCGTCAGCTTGCCAGCGCTGTGACAGAATAAAAACAACTGTGGGGGTGGGGGTGGGGTCTTGTTTGAGCTCACAGTGTCAGAGATTTCAGTCCATCATCCTGGATCGTGGCTGCAGGATCATGTGGCGGAGGCTGCTCACCTCTTCATAGATGGGAAGCAGAGAGAAACAAAGGGACTAGAGACCAGGTGTAACCTTCAAGGCATGCTCCCAGTGACCTGCTTCTTCCATTTGGCCCCTCACCTCCTTAACTTTGTTAGTACTTCTCAAAATAGTGCTAGCAGCTAGGGAACAAGCCCTCAACACATGCCCAGGAGACATTTCATATTCACACTGCAGCAATGGGTAAGGCAAAGACTACTCTTTTTCTCAACCAAGGCAAGCAAAATGATGGCTCCCTCTTTTCCTAGTCTTGACTACGTGGCTTGCCAACATGTTGACTGAACATGCTACTAGTGTACATGCTACTAGTTATGTTGCTTAGTGGAGTGGCTTGTAAGCAGAACTGTTTGGAAAGGGTTACAGATGAACCCTGTTAAGGTTGGCTAGAACTCTGCACTAAGTGATGTCATGCTTGGGTCAGTGAACTGGTGACCTTTGCCCTGGCCTGTGCTTCAGAATCCCTCATTACAAACAAGGCTTACTTTGTATTTGCTAGGAGATCACTGCTAGGGTAGAAAGCAAGCCCACAAAGAATGGATGGGCACAAACTTCTGCACATGTAGGTGACGTGTGTTGCCCTGATGCCTTCTGAGTTGTCTAGATGGAATAGCTACAGAAGACATGATAAATAGCAAGGAGAAATACAGCATTTCCCAAAGGTACCCTTTCATAGATAGTGTTAGATGTTGGCAGCCTGCTTGGGTTAATTAGAACTGGGAGGCTAAGTCAGGACCTTATAATAATACTATATATATATAGTAAATAATAATTGCCACCAGTTGCCTGATCTAGAAAGTTGAAGTATTTCTGAAGGAAGAAGCCACAGAGGGACTGGAGAGATGGCTCAGAGATTAAGAGCATTGCCTGCTCTTCCAAAGGTCCTGAGTTCAATTCCCAGCAACCACATGGTGGCTCACAACCATCTGTAATGGGGTCTTGTGCCCCCTTCTGGCCTGTAGACATACACACAGAATATTGTATACATAATAAATAAATATTTAAAAAAAAGAAGCCACAGAAAGGAGAATAAATTAAGTAATGGAAACAGATAAAGCTGGGCCTGATGACCAGAAGGGCTAAGGAGTCCTTCTAGCCATTTCTGGCCTGAACTCATGGTCAGTACAAGCTCCCTTCTCAAAGGTGTTATAACAACCCTAGGTAAATACAGAAAAGAGAACTAAGATAGCACTGGTGGAAAGGTCTCAAGACTCTCAGCCAGCACTGACCATAGACAAAGGCAGGCAGATGAGGGTGAGTTTGATTGCTTTGAGTTCTGCATGACTTACTGAAGCAGGGTACTTTAATTATAAATAGGTCCTTTGTTAGAAGTGTAGGGGAAATTCCACAGTGTGATGACTAGATTGATAAAGAATTTAATAACTAGACTATGGCCTCTAGTGTTCTTTAGTTGTCAGTGAACAAGTACTGAGACCTAAGGGTGTCTCTTGTTTCCCCCATGTTTAGAAACCAAAAGCCATGCTTTCTTTTCTCGAGGAACTTCTATTTGAATTTGACCAAATCATTAGCAAAGCTAGCATACAGATAATGACCACCAATCTGTGATGGGGGCACTCAGGGAAGAGCTTGGAAGCCTGTAAATGCCATGTATTGGAAAGTGGTCAAATGAGACCACTGTTGCTAGATGCCATCTACTCCAGACGTAGACTTAGAGGGTCATGTCTGCTAGAGGCACATGGGCAGAACACCTCACATCTGCCATTCATGCTGGTCCCAGAGTGATAAGGCTAGACCACAGCAGGCTCAGTTTCTCCTCTTTCCACTCCCTGCCACAGACTCCATCTCTCTTCTGGCTGTGAAGTCAGATTTCCCATCCTGGTTCCCATGGCTTAGGAAGCTAGCAGAACTCAGACCTCACTGACAGGTGTGTGGCCTTGGGCTCTGTATTGACTGGGTGACCCTGGGCAAATTCTAAACCCATTTAAGTCTTATTTGCTTGTTCTGTGAAGTGGGAAAATTAGTAACACTGACTCAAGACATTATGGATAGAAAGCACACGGAGGCACACTTGCAGGACATGGCCCTGTGCGTGCCAGGATGTTGTTAAACGAGGAAGTTGTGTACCCTGGGAAGTCGGTGTGGGGGTGGCAGGAAAGGCTTTCAAATCAGGTAGACGTGAATTCGAATTTCAGCTCTGCCAATTAATCACTGGGTAAGACTTGGAGCAAGTGGTTTCCTTTCTCTGGACTCCTGCTTCCTCTTCTCTCAAATCGGGTCCTGGAGTGTCGTGAGATAGATGGGAGGGTGAGGCAGAGAGAAGCCTTAGCAACAGTTCTCTAAGGCTTTGCAGGCCCAGATGCCTAAGTGTAGAGGCAGAAGGAAGAAGGAGCCGGTCCAGAATGGCCTCTACTCCATCCACATGTCTTTTGCTACCTGGGGGGGGGGGGGGCTAAGAACTTTCCCTCTCTGCTCCAGGAGTCCTTTACCCCAGAAATGCATACCATATTCAGCAAAACTGCTTTGTCTAGAAACTTACTGACATCCGTTACTTCTGACTCCAAGGCTAAGCCAACATTTTATTTCACCAAAAGCCTGTGATTTGGCTTCTATATTTATAAGTTACCTGCCATTATCCTTCATTTTCCTGATTATCTTTTGTCATTGAAATGAGCTGAACCGGGGCTGGAGAAATGGCTCAGTGGTTAAGAGCACCGACTGTTCTTCCAGAGGTCCTGAGTTCAATTCCCAGCAACCACATGGTGGCTTACAATCACCTGCAATAAGATCTGGTCCCAACTTCGGACCTGCAGGGACACATGCAGGAAGTACATTGTATACATAATAAATAAATAAATCTTTAAAAAAAGAAATGAGCTGAACTTGATGTAGTGGGAGCTAGATCTCCAAAGCTCCTTTTCTTCTTTGGCAAGTATGAATTTCAATAGACTGTAGATAATGATACATTCTTAAATTCTGGGAGTTAAAAATAACAAGCAATCATTGTGTTTCAAGGTTGCAAATGTAGAACTGAGAGAACCAGTGTTTGCAGTGCACTTTTGGAAAAATCCATTGTCAGTTAGCATTAAAAAATCCAAACTCTTGTCTTTCAAAATAGGCCGCAGAATGGAAAGTGGCCAGGCCAACAATATTGTGTTCCGCGTGAGCGTGCACACCCATCCTAAGGAATAACATTTTGAAACTATTTATGTACTTACTGGAGGGTGCATGGGCTGACAGGAGGACCATAGAACTCTATTGTAGATCACTGCCCACAAATTTCCTGAGCAGCATACCCTCTGCCTTTTTTTTTCCACATGCTGTTGCTCAGTGTGTGGCAAGGTGTCACCCCAAATGTGAAAGTTTAAATGTAAAAAAAATTATTTCCAATTCACTGATCCTTATATAGTTGTTTGGTGGCTTTTTCAATTTAGAATAATCAGATTTGGGTTTATTCTGTTCTCACTTGGGAGCCGAATGTTCTAAAATGTTCTATGTTTCCTGGTCGTAAGTGTGGGAAGGTGCTGCTGAAGACACACATGGCCAGGCATCTGAAGGGATGAGGTGGTGCTGGGGACAGCTGGCACATGCCAGAAAGCATCACGAGTGCTTTGTGTTTCTTTCTGGAAGTCACATCCCTGAAAGGCTCAAAAGGCATGGTCTCAGTCAAAGCTAAGGAACAAATGGATAGCAAAGATGTGTATCTGTTCTCTCCTGCAGTCCTGGAACTCTCAGCCAGATGACCATGCAGGTTTTACTTAGCAGGCAAATGTGGTCCCTGCCTTATCTTCAATCAGACAGCAGACCTGACAGTCTGAGATGATCAGCTAGCCTGAGATGTATGTCAGCATCCCAGATTCAGCTAGAACAATCTGTCCTGTCCTTTGGGACATTGAGACCAAGATCTGTGCACCTCTTTTCATCTCTGTACTCCTATTTCATTTTCTGGGAAGCTAAGATAATGCTCCAGAAGGTGACAAGTGAATAGAGAGGACACACGTGGGGCTTGGCAGTCCTTTCCTGAAGCAAAAGACACCATGCTTGCATGAGAAAAGTTCTGCTTCGTATATCTGATGGATTAAATGCCCGGAGTACCTATAGTTGCCTACTTCCAGAAAGTACTGGGGTCTGGCAAGGCTGCACACAAGCTCCTGCTGCCCATAAAATCAGCAGGGTGTTGGTGGGGCCTGTCCTGTGCAGACCTCACGACCCAGGTACTGGCTCCCTCCCCTTCCTCAGGCTGATTTGGTGGAATTTCACCACTGTTTTTGTATCCTCCAGCATAGCCTTGATTCCTGCCAAGCCACTCCCAGTTTTCCTCTGTCCAACCAGAGTTTTACTGAACAGATGACAAAGCCACAGGAAGGAGAAGGCAGGAATGTGGAATGAAAAATATGTGGCCAGAACACATCAGTGGTATGGACAGTGGAAAGCTTTGGAGATGGCCCTGGGCTGGAGGAGAAAGCACGCTGCTTCTAGGGCTCTGGACTAGGCTAGTACTCTGGTCTTATCTGGGACACATTCACAGCTTTAAGAGGGCCCATTGCACTTGTTCACAGCTAGCAAGCCAAGCCAGAGGAGGTTACATGATTGGCTCAAGCTTATAAAATACTGGTCTCTGGCCAGAAAGATTGGTTCATATTTATCCATGGATACTTTGCAAACAATTGATGGATTCTTTGGTCAAAGTGCTAGGAACTTTGTTATGTTCTACAGAGGCTTTTGAGTCATTCCTAAGCTCTGAGGGAGCTCACAAAACATCTTCAAAGTAGTCCTGAGATTTGTGCACACCAGCTTCCTCAACTCTGAAACAAGGATGGAAGCCTCAGTGCAGCTTTTTCTCCTGCCCAGCCCAGAGGGGTGGGGATGGGAGCCAGGATGTCCCTTCAGCAGAGATAAACAAGGGCAGAACTGAATCCCACCCACAAGTTCCAAGAAGTCAGTAGGAAGTAACTAAGGAACTCCGAAGCCACGGAGGCCTTCCTCAGGACTCAGTGGCAGTGATCAGGTTACCCTTGCTATCTCCTAGGTGTCCCGTTGGCTTCATCAAGCCAGGACCAAACCCCATTTCTCAGACCTGGGCTGGGAATAGTGTGCTGGACACATCACTTCTGTAGCATTCATGCCCCAAATGCACTGCATCTTTGTGTGCCAGGTTGACCTTCCTGTGGTTTACAGCCCAGGGACACAGCCTCGCTGGCAGGCCTCCTGTTTTGTCGGATTCCTGAAGTGTGACACAGTTCTAAGATTCTGGGCCCTGTCTCCCTCAGCAGAGTAAAAAGTTCTGCTTGAAGTTGGGAAGGCAGATGTGTAGCTGGGGACTGCTGAGAGACCTAACTATTTGGCTTCCTCTTTCTCTGAAGGTCTGTAGAACCACGTCTGGGCATGACCAAGATGAGCTTCAGGCTATAGGGGCTGGCGCTAGCTGAAAGGAACTTACAGGGTGTGGGTGTGTGTTTCTCCTTCTGCCTAGAGTTAAGTAATAGTAACATCCTGTGTAAGAGAACGCGAATGTGGTTTTCTGCTAAACTCCAATATTTTAGGGCTATTTATTGGATGTGTTTAATCTCGGGCCAATTTAGCCAGTAGCAGACTAATAAAATAACAAATGTGGGCTTGCTGCCAGGACAAATGTTGACTTACCCTTCTCATGTTGACTAAAATGAATAACTTTGAAAGTAATTGAGGAGTGCGGGCCTTAGCCAATGCCGCAGTCTGAAACAGCGCTGCTGCTTTATTTTCCTGGCACTCCTGAGGGGCTGTGTGAGTGACCTGTGCTGCTGCCTGCTCCAGCTCTGTGACAGGCCCATATTTTACGGAGTTATTTTCCAAAGTTCTTTCTTTTTTAACATCCCCTAACCCCCAAGCCCATAAACCTTCATTCAGCAAAAAATGAATGTCCTTGTGGCAGACAAGAAGGACATTACACTTTTCCAAAATGGGGCCCACACTTCAATGAAAATGAGAATTAAGGCAATAATTTAAGCTGGGCAGGGGGCACATGTAGTATAGTGTAGTGTTAGGATAGACGCTGAGGGAAGAGAAGGACCCTTGTTTGAGACCAGATTGAGCTGCATAGTGAAACTCTTTATCAAAATAATAATAGGGGTTGGAGATTTAGCTCAGTGGTAGAGTGATTGCCTAGCAAGCAAGGCCCTGAGTTCAGTCTTTAGCTTCAAAAAAAAAAAAGGCAAAATAATAATCTTAGTAAATTCAGATTCTTCCTTCAGAAACAAACCATCATGCCCTGGACATTTCCTCTTGGTGTCTGTTAGAAATGAGTTGCTTCCCTGGGGTACAGGGAATGTGAACGGCTCCCTCCTCACTTTCTCCAGCCACTACCTCTCCTGCCTTTTGCCACTGAGTTTATTCAAACACGAGAGGGCTGTAAATACTTTGCCAGCATCATTTGGACTTGAAGGAAGCCAAAGACCTCAGAAGTTGTCCTAGCAAATGAGTTCTTTTCTGTCCTTACTGTTTTGTTTTTGTTTGTTCTCTTGCACTGTATGGGAGGTGTTGGATGGGACTCTGAGTTCAGCCAGCTGTCTTGATGTCTACTCGTTAACCAAGTCTCTCTAAAAGCAGCTGCCTCCCAGGCCAGTGCTAGCCCATAGCTGCTGATGGGTTTCCGAGGCTGTGTGCTGCAGGAAGCAGGATGCACAGAGGATGAATGTCCTTTCTTCAGCCTTAGCATGCTCACAGTGGGGGAGAGGGCTGTGTTTTAGTAGTTTTGTTTTTGGTTTTTTAATTTCTTTTTTTTTCTCTATCTTTTGTGTGTGTGTGATGGGTATTGAATCCAGGAGCTCGTGCATGTTGAAGGCATGCTCTACCACTGTTATGTACCTTAAGCCCCTATAGATTCAGTTTTATGACTCTTAATCAATGGTTCTGCTGTAACTTCCCTGTCATCTACTTGTTTTGTCTTGAGACAGGGTTTCTCTGTGTAGCCCTGGCTGTCCTGGAACTCACTCTATTGACCAGGTTGGTCTCAAACTCAGAGATCATGCCTGCCTCTGCCTCCCGAGTGCTGGGATTGAAAGTGTGCGCCACCACACCTGGCCTGTCATCTACCTTTGGATGTTTCTGTAATCAGCACCTTGGCCTAGCTATGTGGCAGCCTGACTGCAGTGCGGTATGAATCTGACCTGATCCAGTGTGTTCCCAGGATGTTATTTCTCCTGGCTCTCCTTGTTCCCCTCATTAGCAAAAACAAACAAATCCTGGCTTTTCAGTGTTTTGATTTCCTATGTAAGAAGGAAATTGGGGTGTTTTCCTCCTAGTACCCATTCCTTAAGTGGGAAATGCAGTTTCCCTGTGTGCCCAGTGCAGGGCAGGCAGCCAGACTCACAGCTGGCAAAAACAAACAAGGGTGTGGTCTCCTCTCTGTGGAGATCAGTGAGTCCAAAGCTATAGGGGATCCTTCCTGGCTCTGTTGGGATGCTTGAGAAAGCCCAGAATCCCTGTCGAAATTATGGATCAATATCTGTAAAGGAAAGTTAGAGTTCTGAGCTGAGTTTGAAGACCGGTTACCATCTTGTGGGTTCAGAACCAACCATTCTGAAGCCAGTGTCACTTGCTTAACCAATGAAGCCAGGTTTCCTCTGGAATTTGGGTTTTGTTATTTGCCTTTCATCTTCTGGTAACAGACGACACCAGTCTAATTAACTATGTGCCAAGGGAAAGAGAGCAGGAAAAAGAATAATAGTGGAAATTTTGGAATGACGAACAATTATTTCATTATTGTCTTTTTATTTTCAACAAAGTAAGGGAGACTCGCCAGCTCCAAGAACCTTCTTTAATTGCCCTCCAGCCCCACTCCTCTGTTGCTTAAACCATTCCAAGGTCTCCTTTTTGCAACCTGTGTGTCCTGCCCATGCCTCTTGTCATCCTGCCTTGCATTCTGATCCCCTCTTCTGCCCCCTCCCTTCCAGCCACAGCTAACATTGGCTCTTGGGACTCCGTCAGGGTCCACCTTAGCTTTCCTTTTGCAGCTGGGAGACACTCCCTGAAAAATGATACTGTGGGTTTCAGTGAAGCCCACTTTGTACTCACTAGGTTAAACAAATACTCTCTCCAACAAATGCGTTAATTATAAACATGACAGTGGCTCTTTCACCGTAGGGAAATCCACGGATGCTGTGCTGGTTGCCTAGTTCCTGCAACAAAGACCCATAAGGCTTAAGCACCCATATATTGTGTCCCTGTTCTGGAGACAAAGGTACCCCCTGAGCCTGCCCAGGACTGCTTCCCTGCTTCTTCTGCTTGTGTTCACCTCTCTGTCATTATGTGTCTATATCTCTGTCTAAATCTTCCCTTCATATAAGGACATCTGTGATTGGACTCTGACTAGTATGTCCTCATCTTGATTTATTTACAAAGATCCTAGGTCCCAATAAGGTCACATTCACAGACAGTGGGTTTAGAGTTCGTGTGTACGTTTTCATAGGTACTTGGAACATATGTGTCTGTATATTTTTGTGGGGCTTCACTCACCTATAGCAACACCATAACCACATATCCAAGCTGACGTCACAGGTAATCAGGCCTCACAACATCATGTCCCCTTTGATGTAATATGCTAAGGTATGCCCTTTTGATGCACTCTCACTCAAATACAAACAGCAAAGTTTCTAAACCTCGTCAGGAGGAAACGTCACACTGCTCCACCGAGAGGCATCTGTAAAGCAATTGGCCAGTACTCCTCCAAAGTCTCAGCTAGACAGCTGCAGTATTGTGCTGTAAGATAACGAGAGTGCTGTTTGTGGGGACCTGTCCCTGGCTGGAGGAGATTGTGAAGGATGAGGCAATGAAATATAATTAATGTGGGATTTCAAACTGGGTGCTGGAAGAGGAACAGGACAGCAGTGGGAAGTGTGGCGAATCTCAGTGACTCCCCTAACATCTAGCTTGTGATGTTGTGCCAATGCTAGCTTCTTCGTTCTGATAAATGTCCCTGGTTGTGTACGGCATGAACATGAGAGGAGGTTTGGTAACAGACCTAGGAAATACCCTGTACTGTTTTTGCAACTTGTCTATGAATCTAAAATTGCTTGAGTGTCAATTTTTTGAAAAATAATATACATATGTGGACTGATACGTTCACCTTTTCTTGGCAGAAATGGAGAAGGGTCATAAAAGACATACCAGTTTTCCAGTCCCGTTCACTGAGTACCTGCTAGTCACAAAGCCCATGGCATGTGTGTCATTATCTGCAAGATCGAATAGCAGAGCAGAGGTATATTGTCCACATTTGCCTTTGCTGTCTGAGGTATGTGACCTCATGGTGGCCCTCTGCCATCTGTGGACTCATCTGTAGGATGAGGATAATGACATGAGGGACATTCTTAAGATACCATGAGCATACCATGAAAAGCTCTAAGTCCAATGCCTGACACAGACTCAAGGCCCCAATAAAAGACAGCTATCTCCCGCAGAGTTCTCTATAAGCATTGTGTGGCTATTCCCCTATTTCCCCCTTGAAGAAATTGTGAATGACATATATCCCATAGGAAATATAAGAGCCAGACTAAGATAGATGACTGATTGATCTACAGTATATAGCCCATTCACAACCACTTTGTCCAGAAAGCATTAACATGAGAGGGGAGATATTAGCAATCCTTGGAAGGACAAGCTATGAAGCAAGTTGTCACTCTCCTCTAAGGGGAGAAACGGGGCTCTTGGAAGTAGAGCTTATTATGGCTTGGCGGGAAGAGAGCCAGTACAAGTGTCGGCTAGTGGCGAAGGACGGCCACTGACAGGCAGGGAAGGCCTTGGCAAGAGCAGGTGAGACCTGGAAGTCTTGAAAGGCGAGTCTTGAGCATAAACTGTAAATCAATGTGAACAGTTGGGGGCACTAAGAAGAGGACAGGAATGAACTTTACACTGGTTTGATTGGCACCAAAGGGTGGGGAGCTGGGAGGCCTTACTTCCTCCTTCATAGAAGAGTGGAGATGGAAAGAGAAGCCCAATTTGGGGGGAGCCATGGGGAAAGCAAAGCATGTTTTCAGATTCAAACAAATACGGCAGGGGCAGCAGACTCCTCCTGTCTGGGGACAGTCTGATTCTGAAGGGATTCTTTTTATTGTGTGCATCTAAAGGAAGTCAGCTGACCATGGTCAGACCATCTTATGAAGTGTAGTGATTAGGAGCCTGTGTGTGGATTCATAAAAGCTGAAGCAACAACAGAAACAAAAACAAAATGGAACAAAAAGCAGTAATAGAAAAGGGTCCAGGGAACCTGGGGCTGGAGTGGTGCCTCCCTGACTTGGACTTCAGTGTCACAGCGTAGCTCTCCCGGCTTCCATTGCCCCACTGCCTGTCTGCACGGAGTTACTGATGCTTGGCGATGGTGTTTCTTCTGTGCTGATAATGACTGCTTCCGGTCCTGTGCCCCCCCCCCCCCGCCAACGGGGCTCTACAAATGAGCTCAGGGACTCATCTTTCCCCCTTCTGCATTTGATGATACATTTTTCAGAATAATTTTCTGTCCATTATAAAAAGTACTTTTTAAAAAAAGATAATTTCGTTTTCTGCCACAGGCAAGATTGTAGCTGAGGCTGTGCTTCTGATGGTTATCAACCTGTAGCAGTCTGTGCTTTCGACAGTTAATCAACCTGTGGCACATGCTGTTTTCTTCATCTCAAATCATCCCAACCTCATTTTATTGTGAAGTGGATCCAAGGGATTATGTCGTTTAAAATGGCCTTTATTCATACACAAGAGGAAGTTGATAATGTTTGGACTGATTTCTAGGCTGATTTTTTTCGTCAGGACTGTCAGTTCCCCAGTGATGACAGGGAGACTTATTAACCATAAAAGTTTGGCCTATAGCTTAGACTTACTTCTAATTAGCTCTTGTAATTAAATTAAACCATTTCTATTAATTTACTTTCTGCCTTCTGGCTTTATTACCTTTACTCTGTGCAGCCCATGCCGCTTCCTCTGAGTCCTCCTCGCTACTCCACCCTTCTTCCTCCTAGCGTTCTCTCTGCCCCCAAAATCCTGCCTGGCTGTTGGCCATTTAGCTCTTTATTAAAGCAATCACAGCAAAGTATCTTCATGCAGTGTGAAGGATATTCCACAGCACTGATTTACTTAGAAAGTAAAATGTACTTGAATAGGGATTACTCATGCGGAAACGAAGTCAACCATGGCCCCTGTTTATCAGGGGAGGACCCTACATGTCCAGCCCTAGGTAGAAACTGCAAGTCAAGTTTGTGGTGTGGCCCAGGGTGCCTGTGGGAAAGTACAATGCCTGAGGGTGTCATCTTGAGGTTTGTCACATACCGAGGCCGAAGACCACTGAGTAGCAGTGTCAGTATCAGTCAGCTCTGGCACACTTCCTGTAAGACTCAAGTTAAAAATGATGTGTTTCTAATAGTTGGAAAATAATACTTCCGTCATAAACTATATGACACTTGAATTTTTGTGTTCATCCATGAGGTGTTTAATGGTCCACACCCATATTGGTTAATTTATATATTATTGATATCTGGCAGAAGAAATAAATATTTAAGACAGAGACTGGGTGTACCACAGAGTCTAAACTCCTTACTTTCTGCTCTTCTACAGAAGAAGTTAGCTGGCCCCAGGCCACTAACCATGGCTCTAATGTCAGCCTTCCTCAGATTATGGTGCCTCTTCCACTTTTTGTTAATCCAACTGGATGGTTTTAAGCCAGCCGATCACCTGAGACCTCGGTTTCTTCACCTTTCAAATGGGCACGATAGGTAATTAACTTAAAAGCATGTTGAGAGAAATAAACTAGTGACTTTTATATGTTGAGCTCTGAGATAAGACCCTGTAGCCTTTAAAGTCAAAAGCCTTTAACCCCAGACCTTGAGAAGCAGATGTAAGTGGGTCTCTGTGAGTGGGAGGCCAGCCTGGTCTACAGAGTGAGTTCCAGGTCAGCCAAAGCTACCTAATAAGACCCTGTCTTGAAAACAGCAGCAACAAAAAGGAGCCTGTTACCAGTATTAGTATGGTATCATGTATTTATTGCAAATCAGTCGCCACGAGATGGTAACTTGGTATTTAGTATGAGGGTGATAAAAGCCTCCTCAGAGAGTGGACTAGAGGTAACACCAGCACCCACAGCTGGAACTCTGCGAAGGCCCCTGTCATGTCAAAATGTTTGAAAGTTGTTTGTTCACGTGACCCTCTCAACTCATGGGCAGAGGCAACCACTGACACAAACACTTCTCACCTCTGCCTGACTCCTTTCCGGAACCAGGGCCATTGCCTTGCCCTGCAGTAATGTGGTCTAAGTGCCTGTGTCACCCCTGGGGAGTGGGGTGGTTCGGTCAGGGTGGGATCCCAGGGCAGCTGCACACATGATAAGACACTGTCTTCATATTGTGCCCAGCCCTACTCTATCTGCAAAATGAAGAACAGAGAAAATGAGGTTCCCTGTAGGTCGTTTCCCGTGGAACTGTCTTAAAGAAAGAGAAAAAAGAAACGGTGCTGCATTCTGCTGCTGTGGTAGGCAGTTTCTTATGTGATACCACCTGCTTTGCTTTTTACATCTTGGGAGGCAGAGTGAGGGGATAGAAAGGTCACTGTGCCTCCCTAGCAAAAGAATATATAAAAAGACATTAAGAAAAACTCATGTTAAAAGTACAGTCACAGCCGGGCAGCGGTGGTACACGCCTTTAATCCCAGCACTCGGGAGGCAGAGGCAGGCGGATCTCTGTGAGTTCGAGGCCAGCCTGGTCTACAAGAGCTATTTCCAGGACAGGCTCCAAAGCTACAGAGAAACCCTGTCTCAACCAAAAAAAGTACAGTCACACAGAGTGTTGTATTCCCTTTTGTTTGCAGTTGGCTCATGAAATACATTAATTCTTTAGGGAAAAATATGGCCATCTTCATTCTCTTTTCTACCCACACCTCCCCACTTCTTTTACTTCTTCTTTTTCTCCTCCCTTTCCTCTGAATAGGAAAAAAATTTGCATAAAAGTCAATGTTAATTCATGATAGAAATCCATAGCGAACTTGATATCAAGAGAACTTTCTCTACTTGATAAAGGGTCTCTCTTTTCATGCTCTCATCAAGTAAATAAACACAAAATGAATGTTTAAAAATAGCCACTTTGGCAAGTAGGTAGCTGAAGATCTGGCTCAGCAGTCAAGAGCACTTGCTGTTCTTGCAGAGACCCAGGTTTGGTTCCCAACATCCACATGGTGGCTCACAACCATCTATAACTCTAATTCTAAGGAATCTAGCATCCTCTTTTGGCTTCCAAGGGCACCAAGCAAATACATAATAAACATATCTACTTGAAGGTAAATATTCACACACATAAAAAAGTTTTACATAGATTAATGTGAGAATTTACAAAAGTCTTTATTCTGGGCACTCAACAGGAAATACAGATTCACAAATACAGAGCAAGGTGGAAGCTGTTGTGGGTTCAGCTGCCATTCTGCCCAAGGAGATATGAACAACCATAAGGTTTGCTTCTACTCCAACCTGCCAAACAGGGGCAAGAAAGACCCTCCTCTTCCTTATAAGAGATCATGTTCGCACACAGAAGCCATGCCCTAAGGCTGGTACCCCACAACCGTTGGTAGAATGAATTCCCACAACACATAGATAAATATTTCTTTAAAATATTTGTATTCGATTTTATTTATTTTTAAACACTTTGAGAGCTGAGCCTGGTGAAATGTATTTGCAGTGCCACCCTTGGGAACTAATGGCAAGAAGACAGGAATTCAAGATCATTCTCCACTACATAGTTCTAGGCCAGCCTGGACTGTGCAAAACTTTGTTTCAAACAATACAACAGCAGTGACATCAACAAAATCATTTAGAATCAATGATTGGACTAGTGTACCCAATATCTTAACTTGTAATAAACACCATACAGGCAGTCCTAATTAGTGTAACAAAGCGATAAAGCCTAGAAAAGATTAAACAGAACTTTTGTTATTCAAACTTACTACCCCCCCACACACCCTTTAAGAGTTCTTTAGTGATGGGCCTTCCTGCCTGCCCTTCTGATCCCGTGGTGGTGGTGTGTGCACTGGAAACAGTACATTTTGTGCTGGGTGTGGCACTGGCCTTGCCCAGCATGGTCTGGCAGTGAGCGTTGTTGGACCAGACAGGCTCTCTGCAGGTTATGTTCTGTCGTCTTCCTGCAAACCCCAAAACATCCTTGGTATTGCGTTTGCTCATTCTCAGTAATGCTATTTACTTAGAATCTGGAAATATTTTCTCAGAGGGCCCTTTAGACAGTAGTAAGATGTAGCTGGAGACAGACTGAGTAAATGGAAAGGAAAAATCAAATTAGGCCAAGAATTGTTTTTAATCTCTTGTTCTCACAGCAGCCCTCAAGGATAGCACCATAATTCATATTTTGCTCATGTGGGTCAGACATAAAGCCTGCCCCCCCCCTCCACTTAGATCCTATAACCTGTAAGTATTCAAGTTCTGAAGTTGCACCTGCCTGCATTGCTGGATCACAGCATGAAAACACAGGGTGGCTTCTGGTTCATTCCTCTTGGCTTAGGAATGTCAGATCACCAAAGAGCAGCCTGCTATTGACTCCCTTGGGGGCCATGCAGCAGGGAAGCAGTTCTGACTACCATTCTACATAGCAGCCCTGTGCTGGGCCAGTGTTGGCATTGACTATGTATCCTATAGCTGTATGGATAATGCAGATCTAAGTGGGCCATCTAAACTGGGCAACAAACTCAGACATCCACGGAAGGCAGAGCAGAGCTAGGTCATCCTGCAACCAGCCAAGTGTATTCCCTGCCCTGCTTTAAAGCAAGCCCTGCAGCTGCTTTCACCCTTCTACCTCTCCACTCTGACTGTGGAAATAAGACTCCTGGCTCTCTGGGCTCCAAGGTGTATGCAGGATTATCTGAGACCAAGCCCTTTCACCCTGGGACTTTGCTCACATGCTGCAATGCAGTTTATGCCGCCAAAGGGAACGAGAGCGCAACCCTGGCCTTTAGACAAAAGTAGGAACATTTAGGGAAATTCAGGGAGTGCTTAAGAGGCTGCATGTGCACAAATATGTGGACTCAGTATGCTGAGGGTGCAGATATGATTTAAAGGGTGGGGGCAGATTTTAAAAATTGTCCTCCAGGCACTGGTGACCAGGAACTGGGCAAGGAGCATCCTGAAGGACATCACCACCTGGATGCAGACAGCTTTTGGACCTTTCTTGTCAGGACCCCCATCCTTTCTCTGTAGTGCAGTCTCTCATGTTAGGAGATTCGACTATTGCATTTTAAAACTCAGCCTCTCTAATGTTTCGAGGATTGTCTGCTGTCGGCTCATTTAGCATGCCCAGAAGTCAGAGAGGTTCCTGGCTGCCGGATCCATCCTGTCCTAGAAAAGCAACTGACTGCTTAACGAACTCTGGCACCATGGAATTGTTTTGAATGTCTATAGGTTTAAATTTTTTTCTACTTAAAATATCAGCAAGTAGGGTGAGTCTTAAGAGGGCACTTCTAATTTCTGAGACTGGCATGGCATCAGATGACATGAAAACCTACCAGCCGGGTTCCAGATTCAGGAAGGACTTCTCCAAACATCTGTAGGAATCCCCTGAAGAATGGAAATTCCAGCTCAACCCTCCAAACTTTTAGAACAGTGGATAAAAAGAAAAGCTGAACACCTTGGGTGTGTGGGTAGGTGGGTGGGGACAGGAGGCTCCCTTAGTGATTGATTGATTGAAGTCTGCTGTAACTGGCTGATTTGGCATTTTCCATCACCATTTGGTGTCTTCATGTACTGTCCAGCATTTACTACAGGTCAGATGGAGCTTAGGAAAGTGAGGGTAACTGTTCTCTTTATTTTGTCAAGTGTTTGCTTTCCTGACTAGCGGTCATTGGAATAGGGAGCCACCCTCTCCTCAGCCAGCCAGCTCTGGAGTCACTTACAGATTTGCAGCTGATGTTTTGTGTGGAGGTGACTTTGAAAACATGTGGCTATAAATAGTATGGAACCAATACCCATGATGCAAATCTCTCCCTGTACATTTTCTTTTGCCATTCGATATTTTTTGAATTTTAACATGTGTTTCTCCATTATTGTAGCTACAAAGGTACTTTGTTATGATCCTAGAAATAAAACTTATTATAAAAAGAATATTTGGAGCTGGTCCGATGTCCCAGCGAGTTAGTGGGCTTGCCACTAAGACTGACAACCTGGGATCCACATGATGGAAGAAGAGAGCCAACTCTGGAAAACTGTCCTCTGACCCTTCCTCTACCTACAGAGAGAGTAATAAATGCTTTAAAAATAGGTTTTTATTTGATGAATTAAAAGCAATCTTTGTACTTCAGGAAAATGAATAGATAAAGCATACAGAAAAATGGCTCTAGCAAGGTGTGCTGGGAAGGGTTTTTAAAGCATGAAGGCAGAAGCAGCAAAAGACACGCCACTGCCTGGCAAGGTCCTTGGCTGGGAGACCAGAGTGGCTTCTCTCTCCAGCAACGGAAGAAGGGTTCCACTGAGTGGAAGCTCTGAATGAACCACTCACTGATGGGGAGGGGTGTTGGATGTGGGGATGGGGGAGCAGGGTGGATCCCTACCCTTCTGCCTCTGCATCTCTTGTCACTTCTCTGACTGCTCAGCCAGCTCATCCATGTAGACGCTAGGGCACTGTTCACGGTCTTTAGATCACCCTACCATGGAGCAGGGTGGATGTGATGTGCAGATAGATGCAAGATCGGCTTTAACGTTGTCCTCTATTTTCTTTTCTAACTCTACAGGAACCTAGTAATAAAAGGGTCAAACCCCTTTCAAGAGTCACATCACTAGCAAACCTCATCCCACCGGTGAAGACCACGCCGTTAAAGCGCTTCAGCCAAACCTTGCAGGTAAGGGAGTGTGGACTTGGGTTGCAGAAAGCTATGCTGTGCTTGTGTCCAGAATTTCTGTTGGTTTCAGGCCGGCCTGCATCATCGCCTGCTACTGTAGAGGAGCGCAGATGAAGGGTGCCGGGGAGAAGGTGTGTGCAAGTTGTAACCCAGGTCAGGCGGGGTCAGGGCCACTTCTCTTCGGTTTTCCTCACAGTTGCACTTCCAAGTCACAGGTCCCATCCGGAATGTACTCTTACTGGTTTTGCCCAGTAATGTTTCTGAACTTCTGAGATATCAGCATGTAGTGTGAGCTGGATGGTAGCAGAGCTTGGTGGTTTCAACCGGGGCCAGCGAGGTGTGGGGGATGGGGGAACAGCCTGTCACCTCTTTGCTCCTGTCTCATGAACTAATGATGTTTCTACATTTTTTTGTGTGTGTGTGGTTGTTTGAGACAAGGTTTCTCTGTCTAACAGTCCTAGCTATCCTGGAACTAGCTTTTATAGACCATGCTGACCTCGAACTCACAGAGATTCACCTGCCTCTGCCACCTGAGTGCTGGGATTAAAGGCATGTGCCACCACTGCCCGGCCAGGGTGGTATTTCTTATATGTGGAAACCACATGAAATTCTAATTTTGAAGTCCATAAGGAGCTTGATTTGGACACAGCTGTCCTGTCTATTTACAGAAAAGGTTTGTCAACCTTTTTAGCATGAGGGCCTGCTTGTTGGGGTTTCTGTCCTGCCCAGTTCCCACAGCCGGCAAGTTCCAAGGAAAATCACACAGAGGTCTCCAAAAGTTATAAACTGATTGGCCCATTAGCTCAGGCTTCTTATTAGCTCTTATAACTTATATTAACCCATAATTCTTATCTATGTTAGCCACATGGCTCAGTACCTTTTTCAGTGGGGCAGGTCTCATCCTGCTTCTTCAGTGTCTAGACAAGACTGCAGAGGAATGGGCTTCCTCCTTCCCAGAATTCTCCTGTTCTCATTGACCTGCCTCTACTTCCTGTCTGGTTATCCTGCCTATACTTCCTTCCTGGCTACTGGCCAATCAGTGTTTATTTAAAACATAATTGACAGAATACAGAATTGTCCCACACCAGATCTCCAGGTTGAACAAAAGCCCCGAAGTGTCTTGGTTCTGACTTTGGTTCTCTGTTTGAAGACTGCCAATCTTGGGCAGGCAACTTAGCATTTCTAAGTCTTGCTTTTATTCCTTAGAGGTAAATTTATCATATAGTCACCATTGTGCCTTATAAAAGGCCATAGCTCCTTTGTAGAATAATTGTAAAGATTTATGAGATAATAAATTCAAGAGCCTTTAGTTATGACTAGCTATGTAGTGATTATTGTCTACAGTAGTAATTTTTAGTTAACAAGTTGTTTTCAAGCATCATTATATTTTTATTTTGTGTGTGCATGCATGCGTGTGGAGGCAGGGAGGCATGTACGTTCTGTGATGCTTTTGTGGAGGTCAGAAGACAGCTTGAGAGGAGCTGGTTCTCTCCTTCCACTGTGAAGCTCCCAGAGATTGAACACAGTCACCAGGCTTGGCAGCAAGTGCCTTTACCCACTGTGAAGCTCCCAGAGATTGAACATGGTCACCAGGGTTTCCCTATAGCTTTGGAGCCTGTCCTGGTGCTTGCCCTGTAGACCAGGCTGGCCTTGAACTCACAGAGATTCTCCTGCACCAAGCCTATTCTTTAACCTCTTACTGTAGCTTGCCTTTTGAAGTGAAGGTTGGGATCTAGACAATTTATAATCATAAAAATATCCTTTTAGACTGAATCCCACAAAAGTCAGCCCATGAGGTCTCATGCAGCACAGCTAAGCAAGTCGATCCTGCCATTCCTCATTTGTCTTGCGTACTTGTGTTTAGCAATGTTTTTATCTTGACCTTGAACGTTTAAGAAAATTGTTGCCTGGAGAGATGCTTCCAGGAGAGATGCTTCTCCTTGGTTCTTATCTTCTCAAAGGAAAGAATTTAGGTAACCATGGAGCTTAAGCAGAAGTTTATGTAGCAAAACAAAGCTTTCACACTGGAGAGGTTGAAGCGATTGACCCAGAGACATACCTCATGCTGACAGTCATTACTTGAGAACTTTGAGCTTTTCCTACAGCCCTTTGCATCCCTGCTTCCTTATTGTTTGATGTATGCACGGCATTAGCCCCACAGCCCTGTGATGCCATCCCTCCCTACCACCTGCCGCTCTATACCCACCTCTCTGTTACCTCTGCTGTCAATCATGAATGAATATCCTACCACCCAGTTAGGTCTGGGTTTGGCTCCATCTGTCTCAGTGCCTGGGACTGTTGACTCCTGGTTATCCTCTGGTCTCTCAGTGGAAGAACAGAGAAAGAAAATAGGATTTTGCTGGGGAGTCGGCCTGCAGAGCAAGCAGGGAAGATGTGTTTGCCTACTGTCCCTTGTGGCCAGTGTCTCAGCCCTGTGGACGACTTCACCGCGGGCTTTTCCTGGAAGATTCATTATCACCTGAGTCTTGCACATCTGGTCTTTTGCTGAGTTCTGCTTTTTGAAAAGTCTTTAGACTGTCAGCTGTGTTTGACCCTTTCCTCTCCAGCCTAGTAGTCTTGGTTCAAGCTCACTGTGTGCTATTTCATCCCTTGATGTTAGGTCCCTATACTAATGGCCTCTCTTGCTATTGTTTCTCGCAGGAAAGTCCACCCTGTGCCAGGGAGGGCCTCACTCATTCTACAAGTATCAAGTGAGCCTTCACCTTGCACTGGGCTCTTCCTGCATCTGGGTTCTTTTCTCAGGATGGAGTTGCCTTCTGGTAGATTCATAGCAGTGCTGGGCTTCACTTTGCCACATGGCAGTAACAAGTTAGGGTCGAGTAGCTAGCCTACTCTAAAATTGTCCTTGGAGCTGTTGGTCCTATTACTAGCCAATACTGCCTTTTCTTGCTTGTCAACCTTTGCGTTTGTGTTTCTGAGAACACTGTATCCTTCCCTTTAGCCCATCCTGATTACATACTTCACCATTTTTCTTTAGATTTTCCAGGCTATCTTTATTTTTTTTTTCTGATTCCTAGGGATCCTGCACAGGAAACTCTATAGTAAACAGTTGATCATCTTAGAAATTTACATTGACCTAGAGAACTGGGAAAGAAAGAAATTAATTAAGCGATGTCTGAAAACCAACAGACTGAGACCAAGCAAGGATGAGACAGCCAGACCCGAGGGAGAGTCTGCCATGTGAAAACTGTCTCCTAAATCTTCAGAGATATTTTTCTTTTACAAAATAAATTTCCGCTGACCTTTTTTAACTATCATGATAAATAGCTAACACTGGGCTGTATATATGGAACAGAAATAGAAAAGTTATTCATAATTGTTATGCACATGGAAATAGAGAATTTGAACAATATGGTATTTGAAGGGAAGAGGTTAGTGGATAGAAATACACCTCCAGCCTTGTATTTGAATACCGTGATCATCCTCTGTAAGGATGGTGAATGCCAGCTTGCTCCCAGGTGTAGCCCTTGGGACATGCAGTGTAAGCGTATGAACATTGTTTACTAAACTGGTATCCTGCTCATTGCCTTCTCCCTTCATTGCTTCCCTTGCCAGCTAAAATGGGAGAAAGTGCTGATGTAGCCAATGGGGCAGGGAGGATGAAGAGGAAGAGTGGGGCCCAGGGGCAGCTCAGGATCCAATTTCAAGAGGTTTCACCATTCGTTTAGCTATCCATTCGTTCATATTAGGGGAGAAACCAAACAAGGGGAGCATGGCATGGCAAAACCTCTTGGCACATAGCAGTCACTTGCCTTCTGCACCTGTGTGTATAATTTTCTATTTAAAAAAATCACGAGCATGAGGCAAACTGGCTTATTTACTTCCCTTCTATTTGTTTCTTTTATTTTTATTTTTAGTAATGGAGATAACGAGGCAGGTGGTTTCCTACCGAACTTTTCGTTTTGTAGATTTTTGTTGCATTTTTATTTGGGGGGAGGAGGTGGTTTGTACCTGCCATGGTGTGCACGTGGAGTTCAAAAGACCATTTATGCAAGTCAATTCTCCCGTTCTACCACGTGGGCCCAGATGAGTGAACTCAGGTCATCAAGCTTGGTGGCAAGTGCCTTTATCCACTCAGCCATCTCACCTGTGTGTCCACCCCACCCCCTTTTTTGTTGTTAGTGAGACAGGGCTTCCTTGTGTTGCCCAGGTTAGCCTAAAACAATCCATGTATATAGCTCATCCTCCTACCCTTGCCTCCCAAATGCTAAGATTAAAAGCATGTGCCACCATACCTGGCCCCTTTTTATGTTTTTTATTTGGAACAAGGTCTCACCAAGTTGCCTAGGTGAGCCTTGAACTCCCTCTGTAGCCCAGGCAGTCCTTACATTTTTGATTTCCCTTGCCTCAGCCTTATGAGTGACTGGGGTACCACACCTGTGCCACCAGACCCAGCTAGCGGCTTGGTTTTGTGTTGCACTGTTTCTTTTCCCCTGGCTCCTGGCACTTTAGAGGCATATAGATCCTTTTGGATATCTAGTTTCATCTCTCAGGTTGAGTTCCTTTAATTATAGGCCAAGCAGTGACTCAGACCCAAACATGACGCTTCCATCAATTCTTAGCGGTTCTCTCCTTGTGCATCTACAGTCAGTGGAGGAGGATACTGGGCACTCTGAGCTGGCATCTTCTTCCAGAAAGATTAAAAACCCATTTACAAGTGTGAGTGGTCTCGGAGGCAACACACTGCCGGGTTTGTTTCTCTTGCCTCTCGGCACTGATATGGGCTAAGGAGTTGGGCCTCAGCACAAAGGCAGCATTTATGGTGACTACAGGGTTCTCTGTCAGTTCCTCACCAGAAAAGGTTAGCGCAGGACTGTGGGTAAACTAAAGCACAGATGTCTGGATCCCCTAGGCCCATAAATCCCCTCTTCAACATGCCTGAGAGGGAAACCTGGCCCAGCTCTGAAAGGGGCCGGAGTGTGCTCCTCTCATGTGGAACAGGGAATACCAGCTCCCATGGGCCAGCTGCATGCGGAGCTCTGCCTCTCCATGCACAGCTGTGCATGACTGCTAAACACATTTGAGTCAAGTCCAGCAAGGACAGAATTCATTGCCCTGTGAGGTTGCTGTTCATTCTCTTTGGACACGAACATCTTTCTCTTCTGTTACAAAGTGTGTGTTCTTTATGGGAAAACACAGAAAAAGAGGAAGAAATGGAATGTGCATGGCCTTCCATTTCAAAACATCATTTTAATGTTTCTTCTTGGAATGACTTTGAGTATTAGTGCATACTTTGTATGCCCTGAGCATAGCTCAAAGTCACTTAGTCTGTCTAACCTCACTTGTGTGATCTGCTCGTTTTGGGGTGCAGCTGCACAATCAGCATCTCTTAATCTCACATGGGGGCACTCCCACTTTCATTAAAGTTACTATCTTATTTATTTTCCCTAATAGTTTGGTTTAGGTCTCCCCCACCACCCCGTTTTTTTTGTTGTTTTGAAACAAGGTCTCCTATAGCCCAGGCTGGCCTTGAACTTTCTGTAGGCCTGAGGATGACCTTGGTCTACTTCCTCAATGCTAAACTTTCAGACTGTACTACTGCACCTAGTGAATACAGTCCTGAGAGTTGAACTTGGGGCCTCATACATACTAGGCAAGGGCTTTACCAACTGAGCTAATGGCTCAGCGGATTTTGTCCTGTCCTTTTTCTACCTACGTCCTCCCTTTGTCATTTATCTGGGTGAGGAGCTTTTATGTAGGATTGAAAGAAAGTATTATATAACACTTATATTTGGAAAGTATGATCTTTATGAACTATGTATTATTCTAATGTGTTGATAGGATTTATTTCACATAGCTGGTGTCTAGTAGTCATGGATACTTGGGCTATGAATACTTTTAGGAATTTTCATGTGCATTTTTTAAAGCATAATCGTACAGTACATAGGGGTTTTGTTCTTATATATGATTTAGACTGTGTGCAGAACTTGGTAGATACTATTACTATATTATTACTGGAAAAGTTAACCACTGCTGCTCTAAGACTCTCTCAAGGCACTGTCTGTGGGTACCTGCCTAGTGATGGGGTCTGTCCTCCTTCTTGAACTGACACATAGAACACGCTCCACAGAGAATTGTTTGGCTAAGGAAGGAGTATGGTAATCACAGCCTCTCAGTGCTTTGTTCTTTGGTCTTTAGATCTAGAAGCTATCCATGTGCCCCAAGAGTAGTCTAAATACATGGTGTGAGCCAGTGATCTTCCCAAATAGCCTACTGTGTTAACTATTCTGTCCTACACTTGATGATGGAGACATGATCAATATGAAAAAGGAGACATGTATGCTGTAGAAACCTATAAGATCTGGTTGGTAATAATTTTCTAAGATATTAGGAAAAAAGAAAATGTAGAGTTCAGAGCCATTGTATCTCAGTCATAGCATGTGAATTAGTATATTAATGGGGAAAGGAGATAAAATTCTTGAAAGTAGTTATCCTTGAAAATATAATTATGAGCCATTTGCTCTTTTATTTTCTGTTTGCATTATCTTTTTCATTATCACATAAGAATTAGAATCGTTACATAACAAATATAAATCTTATATTTAATTATCTTTTATAGGTGGGTAGAGAATAAATGCATGAACTGGAAATACTTCTTTTGCATCATATATTTCTGTTACACTTAAACTTAAAAAATAACCATATGTTACCTCTTCAACCATATAGAAATAAATAATATCCAAAAATCTCATTGGATAATGTATACTATATATAGCATTATTGTACTAAGAAGGCAGATTAGATGTCTTAGTAATGACCTGAGAGTTAGAGCATCAGGATAGAGGCTGGATTGGGGATGGCTTAGAGATGAAATAGAGAGAGGACATTCCAGGTTTGAAAAGTCTGGTCCCATCTACACATGCGACATAAACAGGAAGATAGGTGTATGGACTTATGTAACCAAGTCTGACAAACATGATTTTCTTTTCATAAACACCCTGTAAGTGGTGAGCTAGGTGAGCTCTCTACCACTGTGTTCTCAGCTGGTTATTTCCAGATCTTTTGTTCTTAGTTATGCTGATGGGTCTCCCGTTGGTTATTTTAGTGAAGTTCCTTCAAGAGCTATTTGCTCTTAAGTAACTCGATATGTTTCTGCTGTTTGCTACGGATAAAAGCACCCAAGACTTCCCTCCTTATCTGTGATTTCACTCTCCCCAGTTAGGGTTACCCATAATCAACTATGATAAGAAAATGGTAAATGAACAATGCCAAGAGTGAACAACTTATACATTAAAAGTAACTTTGACTATTGCATGAATTAGTTTTATGTAGCTGTGACCAGATCTGACAGAAATAACAGAGGGAGGAATGAAATGTTCTGGGTCATGTTTCTACAATTGCTTGACACCATGCATTTGAACAGAATATCATGGTAGCAGGAACACATGATGGAGGACCGTCATTTGCATCGTCATGGACCAGGATGTGGAAGGGAAAAAGGCCTGTGTTCTGCTGATTTTCTCCCTTCCCTCTTCCATTCTGGGGATGCGGGAAGCCCAGTGGATAGCACACACTCCCCACCTTCATGTCTGGTCTTTCCCTCTCAATCTTTTCTGAAAACACCTCCATAGACACACCCAGAAGTTTGTCTCAATCTGCTAGGTAATTCTAAATCTAGTCAAGGTAATAAAGAAAATTAGCCTTCAACCAGCTGGTAGTGATACACACCTTTCATCCCAGAACTTGGGAGGCAGAGGTTCAAGGCCAGCCTGATCTACATAGTGAGTTCCAGGACAGCCAGGCAATACCTCTCTCAACCCCTGCCCCCAAAAAGAGAAAGAGAAAGAAAGAAAATTAAGCTTTCTTATTTATTGTATTATTATAATTATGTATTATTATAATTGTTCTTTTATTAATTATTGTTAATCTCTTAATGTGCCTAATCTAAGAATTAAACTTTGTCATAGATATGTATAGAAAAATGGTTCTCAACCTGGGTGTTGCAATCCCTTTGGGGATTGAACAACCCTTTCATGGGAGTTGCATATCAGATATCCTGAATATCATATATTTATATTAAGATTCATAACAGAAGCAAAATTACAGTTATGATGTAACTACAAAAATAATTTTATGGTTGGGAGTCCCTGCGACATGAGGAACTGTATTAAAGGTTCACTGCGACATGAGGAACTGTATTAAAGGTTCATGGTATTAGGAAGGTTGAGAACCACTGGCCTAGACAAAGCATGGTTTATATTTGGATCGGTACTATGATTGTACACATCACCAAGGGCTCTTGGAACATATTTTCATGGATAAGAGGGGGCCGACGGATATAGACAAGCACTAATGGTAGCAATATAGTTGATAGTCTAAGAGTGATAGTTTTCTATTGCTGTACTAAAGCACCGTGACCAAAAGCTACATGGGAGGGATGGGTTCGTTTGTCTTACAGATTACAGAGCATCATCAGGGGAAGCCAACACAGAGAATTAAGGTTGAAACCTGGCTGCAAGAACCGAAGCAGAGACCATGAAGAAAACTGCTCATTTGGCTTGCTTCTCATGATTTGCTCAGTATGCTTTCTTATATAATCCGGGACTCCCTGTTCAGTAGTGGCACTGCCCACAGCAGGGAAGACCCTCCTACATCAATCATTAAGCAGTAAAATGACCCCACGACTTGCTTGCTTCTAGGCCAATGTGATGGAGGCACTCAATTGAGGTTTCCTCTTCCCAGATGACTCTAGTTTGCATCAAGTTGACACAAAAATTAGCCAGCACAGGTACCAACCATCTCCTGCCGACTGCAGTAGGCATCTGGCCAACTGTTTACCTACCTTGACTTGGCCAACCCTCACTTTAGCTTTTTGATGTTCTAATTATTATGCTGCCTCAAGAGATGAGAATACTGAGAGCCAGAGAAATGAGTTTGTCAAGGTCCTTCAACCATGTGACTTGATCTAAAGCCAAGTCTGCTTTAGGAGTAAAGCCTTTTCTTTCTCTTTCTTTTTTCCTTTCTTTTTTTTTGTGGTTTTTTTGTTGGTTTGTTTGTTTGTTTTTGTTTTTCGAGACAGGGTTTCTCTGTAGCTTTGGGCCTTGAACTCATAGAGATCCACCTGCCTCTGCCTCCTGAGTGCTGGGATTAAAGGCATGCGCCGCCACTGCTGGGCTAAGCCTTTTTAACTCAGGTCTATCCTTACCTTCTCCCAGTCCCTCAGACCTCTGGTTCTTGACTTTTTCCTGCCCTTTCCCTTCAGAAGATTAGCACAAAGGTCGAATGCGGTGGAGCCAAACAGTGGGAAAGGTGCTGCTCCTTGTTTTAAGCGAACTGTTCTAATGAAACCTTGTAGGGGACTTCTCGGGGATGCTATGCAGGAGCCTTTTGTGACTGCATGTTGGAACTTTTTGGTTGAACCCAATGCAGCAGCCATACTGGAACAGTCCCATCCTAGCTTCCAACCTGTTTACTATTGAAGCATCTGCTACCAAATAGCTGTGGTGGAGAGAATGTGCCTGGCTTGAGCTCTTTATTGGAGCTTGTTATCTTTGGCTATGGAAACCTTCTGTTTTTGCAACAGGACAGAGCAAGCACCCTGCTGAACAGGCAGCATTAACAAATCAAATCCCCCCCCCTCCCCCGGCCGCGTCTACCTGCTGGGCTTTCATTTCCTCTGACATATGTAAATGGACTGGTTTCCTACCCTACAGACAGTGGGCCCCCACCTGCAACAGCCTTCCTACATTCCCAGCTTGGATATAAACATGAATACCCATTTCCAAAATCTGCTTTTGTCTGTCTCCTGTATGGCCCTTGTTATTTTAGCTGCCAACCATTACTGAGCTTTGGGTTTCTACTTATTTGCCGGGCTGGGTTTCCTCGTGGAAACTCTTGTTTATTCTGTAACTTTTTCACTGCTATCCCAGGATCCTCCCCACCCCAGCAGATCCATGTATTTGTGTCTGCGGTTATGTGGTCCCTCCCAAGGCTGAGTCCATCACTTTGAAATGGATCAGTGTTTCTCACCTAAGGAGACGTAGGCAATGTCTCGAGATGTTTCGGTCAGCATAGCTGGGTTGGGGTTGCTCCTAGTGCGTTGTGGTTAGAGACCAGTGCTGTCGCTAAGCATCCTACAATGCACAGGACAGCTTTGCACAATAAAGACTCGTCTGGTTCAGAACTGTGTGACCACACGATCGAGAATCTGCCACAGACTAAGAAGTTGCATGAAACTCATCCTCTGTGGCTCATGTACCACACCCTACACTAGGGCAGAGCTGACCTGGATTATCACTCAAAGTGCCCCCTCACACACATACACAGTTAAAAATCTAACTATTCTTAACTGCATGGCCTTCAGCAAAATTTCACCTTCTGTGAGCCTCAGGTTTCCTATCCCTAAAATGGGAGCAAGAATCCTTACTTCTCAGGTTTAGCAGAATTCTAAAGCTTCCATTCAAGCAAAGAACATTCCCCCGCCCCCCAAGGGCATTCACTCTACAGTGTAAACCCCTCCATGTGTGAATGCAGCACACGGATATCCCTGCCTTCACGGTAATGATCATCATGGTTTCGGTATGAAGCGTCACTTGTTTCGCTTGGTCCCTAGCTGATACTGTCTTGGAAGGTTGTAGAACCTTTAGGAGGTGGTGTCTTGCTGGAGGAAGTGCCCACTGGGGATGGGCTTTGAGATTTTGTAGCTTGTCCCCACTTCCTCTGACTTTGGACACAATGTGACCAGGTGCCTCCCATTCCTGCTGTCACCCTTTTCTGCCGCGGATAGACTGTATCCTCTAAAACCATGAGCCAAAATAAAGCCCTTGCATTGCTTCTTGTTGGACATTTGGCCACAGCAGTGTGTTTGTCTTCTATTGTGAAGAAACATCATGCGTGCACACACACACACACACACACACACACATCCCACATCCCACCTCAGTTTCCTTATTGGCAAAATGAAAACAAACCTACCTTATGGGGGTGTGCTGTGGGAATTCATTCCACCCATAGTTTTGGGGTACTTGCCTTAGGGCATGACTTCTGTGTGCATACATGATCTCTTATAAGGAAGAGAAGAGGTCTTGCTCACTCTCCTGCTCTGGCTGGGCTTGGTATGGTCAGAGACCCAAAGGGGTCAGAAAGTAAAGGAGACCCATTCTCTTCCTTATAAGAGATCATGTCTGCACACAGAAGCCACACCCTAAGGCCGGTACCCCACAACCTTTGGCGGAATGAATTCCCACAACAGGGATGGTGTAAGAATTGGAAAGATTACATCTAAAGAGCAGCCAGGCGGTGGTGGCACACGCCTTTAATCCCAGCACTCAGGAGGCAGAGGCAGGCAGATCTCTGTGAGTTCGAGACCAGCCTGGTCTACAAGAGCTAGTTCCAGAATAGGCTCCAAAGCCACAGAGAAACCCTGTCTCGAAAAACAAAACAAAAAAAAAGAGCTAAGGATATATCCACAAAGGATCCTTGAGCTAATTCTCATAGCATCCCAAGACTGGCAATCACTAAGAAAACACAAAAGAGGAGCACTTTAGGATAGTTTACCTCTTTTTCTAATATAAATTAATTTAACTTTATTCTATTGTTCTGAAGGTGTCAGATTCCCTGGAACTGGACTTATAGACAGTTGTGAGCTGCCATGTGGGTGCTAGGAACTGAGCCCAGGTCCTCTGGAAGAGCAGCCAGTGCTCTTAACCACTAAGCTGTCTCTCTAGCCCCCAGGTAGTTCACCTCTTGTTTCCCCCAAATGGCAATGAAGAAAATCTCCAACTGACTGAGAAAGTCTTGATGAATGCATAAAAATTTGTCCATTATTTCTTATATTCAAAACATGATACAGAACTCAGGTGCAGTGATTTTTACCTACAAGACTAATAAATCCAGCCAATGAGAATGAAAGCATGTGCTGTCCTCTTCCTGTCTGGGAGAGGTACTGCTGAACAGCCTGCTTGAAAGGTTAATTTGGTAACACGTTTAGCATCAAGTATCAATATTAATATAGATGAGATCTTGGAAACCCCAGCAATCCAAATGCGATCCAATAAAAATAAATACAAGTTGATAGTTTTTAGACTGAAGGAATCTGCCTCCATAAATATCAACACAAACATGCAAAGGATATTCCGTCGGGCACTTCTTATAATAGCCAACAGCCAGAAATGACTTCACTGCTCATCAGGTGGGCATTGAATAAGTATGGAGTCTACGTAGACCTTGGGGTCCCACTGTAACCATTGCTAAGGAGTGACTTTGGAGATGAAGAAAATGTTTGGGACTAGGAAATAGTTTTGTGATACCACTACTTTGTTATTTCAGAGATGTTTAATTTTATGTTACCTGAACTTTACCTCAGTGTTCTTATTTTTTATTTATTTATTTATTTATTTATTTATTCATTAATTACATATACAGTGTTCTGCTTGCATGTATGCTTGCAGGTCTGAAGTGGGCACCAGATCTCATTACAGATGGCTGTGAGCTGCCATGTGGTTGCTGGGAATTGAACTCAGGACCTCTGGAAGAGCAGCCAGTGCTCTTAATCTCTGAGCCATCTCTCCAGCCCTACCTCAGTGTTTTTACTTGAAAGAAATTTTCTCTCTTTTTAATTAACTTTTTATGTTAGGAAAAAAAATGAGTTTCATAGAGGCATTTTCATATATAGTCTATATATATATATATATATGGAATATGTATTTCCATATATGGAGACATATTTAATGCTTTGTTCTCTTATTTACCTCAGTTATGTTGTTGTTGCTTTAAGAATTATTTTAGTTTTAGTTGTGTATCTGGGGGGAGGTGCACATGAGTGCAGAATCCCAAAGAGGCCAGAAATCGGAGCTGGATCCTTTGGCACTGTAGTTAGAGGTGGTTGTGAGCTACCAGTATGGAAACTGGGAATCAAATTCAGGTCCTTTCCAAGGGCAGCAAGTCATGTTAGCCACTGAGCCATATGCCAACCCCTCAGTTATGGTTCTGAAGAATGAGTGGTTTTGGGTTTTTTTGTTTTGTTTTGTCTTGTTTCTTCAAGGCAGGGTCTCTTTGTAGCTCTGGCTGTCCTGGAACTCACTCTGTAGACCAGGCTGGCCTCAAACTCACAGAGATCCTCCTGCCTCTGCGTCCCGAGTACTGGGATTAAAGGCGTGCGCCACCAATGCCCAGGGAAGAATGAGTTTTCTCTACGCTAACATGAAAAGGTATGGTTGACTGAAAAGAGAAAACATTCTGTTTTCTGTAAAATACTTAGAAGAAAATTGGAAAGGTGTGGAATGCAGCAATGCCAGGAAATGGATTTGGGGAAAAAGAAGAGAATTTGTATTTAAAAAATCACACGATCTGTAGAACATGCAAGTTTCAAGTTGGTATGAATTGCTTTCTGACTCTTGGGGGAAGTCCAACACTGCTCAGACTGAAAGTGCACTGGTCCTCTCAGTGAAAGTGGAAACTGATGTCACATTCTGCGTCTTCTTCTTTGTGTATTTTTTCTTTCTGTTCTATAATTCCCACCTGCCCATCAGAACCACAGAGAGAATGGGTTGGTGACTCCCTGCCTTGTTTTGACCTTCCAGGACTGTGGCTAATTGATTCTGAGTGCAGGCAAGCTACACCCATTTAGCATAGTTGCTATTTATAAGGGGCTTGTTTAAGCGATCCCAGGATTTGTGCACTACCTCTAGTGACCTGGGAAAGCACTTTCTTGCTGTCCTAAATGGAGTGGTTCAGATTTCGTGAGCTTTCCTGTGAGTCAGGGACCCACAGAAGTCCCTGCTAGCCCAGGAGCTTGCTTACCGCTTGCAAGACAACACTGGCTTGCCTCCACAAAGCTCTGGAAATGTCCTGAAGCCCATTTGGAAACTCCTTGTTATATTTTCCATTTTCTCAGGTTCTAAAAAATTAGAAAACTGGGCTGGAGAGATGGCTCAGTGGTTAGGAGCACTGCCTGCTCTTCCAAAGGTCCTGAGTTCAATTCCTGGCAACCACATGGTGGCTCACAACCATCTGTAATGAGGTCTGGTGCCCTCTCCTGGTCTGCAGACATAATACACACAGACAGAATATTGTATACATAATAAATAAATATTTAAAGAAAATTAGAAAGTAAACTAGAAGTCACCTATAGTGTCCATGTGAAAAAAATGAGAAGTTGATGGCATTTTAAATATCTGCTCACAAAGGATTTGCATAATTATGAAGTGATTATATACAGATTTTACTGCTGGTCAATTTTTTGCATAAAGGGGATTTTTAGAAGCTAAATTATCTCAGAGTTGTCTTAAAGAGTAGGGGGCTGGGGAGATGGCTCAGAGGTTAAGAACACTGGCTGTTCTTCCAGAGGTCCTGAGTTCAATTCCCAGCAACCACATGATGGCTCACAACCATCCTTAATGAGGTCTGGTGCCCTCTTCTGGCATAGAGGTGTACATGCAGAAGGAATATTGTATACATAATAAATAAATTTAAAAAAAAAGATTGGCCAATCTGTTTAAAAAAAAAAAAGAGTAGACAATATTCTGTCAACAGGTGATTCTAACTTACTTAACAGTGATCTTAACAGTGGAGCCATCTCTAAAGCCCCACCCCCACTCTAATTTTTAAGTAGAATATAAACTTCCCTAATGAGTTCTAATTGATGAACTTCATAGTTGGATCTCAGATAACTGAGAGCTACCCTGTAGTGTCTTAGTGATGCAGGCTTACATGACACATGTCAAATCAACTAAAATCAAGTTAAATAAATAGAGCAAGATGTAGTCACTGTTCTGTCAGAAATTTACGTAAATGGCAGAATAGGGAGGACATTGGTGAAGCCTTCCTAAAAAAGAGAGATCTGAGCCGGGTATGGGTGGGGCACGCCTTAAATCCCAGCACTCAGGAGGCAGAGGCAGGCGGGTCTCTGAGTTTGAAACCAGCCTGGTCTACAGAATGAGTTTCAGGGCAGCCAGGGCTTTTACACAGAAAAACCCTGTCTTGAAAAACCAAAAAAAAGAGAGAGAGAGAGAAAGATCTGGGTTGTATTCTGAAGACAGGTTGAGGGGTTAGTTGGGAAATGGGAGAAATACCTTTGAGAAGGAAAAAATTGCTCAAAGGAAGCCCTGAGGGATAGCACAAAAGTGACGTTTGAGAGTAATGGGAGTGGCAGGATGTGGTCCTAAGTATGTTGCTACGGCTCAATTCTTGGCCATGCCGAGTGGAAGCTCACACAGAAGGGCCCAGGAGCAGCAGCACAGGGACAGTTGTTAAAGTGTGTGTTGGAGGATGTTGTTGGTTTTTAGCTGGTAGCACACAACTGTAATCTCAGCTCTTCGGAGGCTGACGTAGGAGGATCCTGAGTTTGAAGGCAGCCTGGGCTACACAGTGAGTTCCAGGTCATCCTAGGCTGTATAACCAAAGAACCTGTCTTCTTAAAAAGATGTATTTTAGCCGGGCAGTGGTGGCACACGCCTTTAATCCCAGCACTCGGGAGGCAGAGGCAGGCAGATCTCTGTGAGTTCGAGACCAGCCTGGTCCACAAGAGCTAGTTCCAGGACAGCCTCCAAAGCCATGGAGAAACCCTGCCTCGAAAAACAAAAACAAAAAAAGATGTATTTTAATCTCTTATAGTGAGTGTACATGTACATGTGTGTGTGTTTGTATGCATGTATGTATGTGCAAGTGCATGTAAGGGCAAGTGGCAAGTGCCCTCAGGGGCCAGAGACATCAGATTCCCTGGAGACAGAGTTATAGACAATTGTGGATACTGAAATCCGAACTTCGGTCTTCTGGAAAGGCTACAGCATCTTAATGCTTTAATGTTTGGTCATATCTCTGGCTTCATGAGAACTTGTCTTTTTAAAAAAGAAAAAAAAAAGCGTTTTTTGAGTGTAGTAATACCTCCTTGCCTTTCCGTTTCCAGGGTGCATGTTGAAATCTTGCAGGGTAAAGACTACAAATGACACATTCACCTTCTTTTGGAGGTTTTGTACTTGTCATGAGAAAGCCCCATGGGAGTATATTTCAGTCACAAGGCTGAACCTGGGGTGATTAGGACCTTTAAAGATAGCTGGGCCTTTTTGCCTATGTCAGGGGTAGGCATCGTTTGCTGCCAGGCTGGTACCGGGTATGCATATTCATTGCAATGTTTTGAGCTGATAGAACCCCAGCTACTGGAGACAGAAAGAGCCTGTGTAATTAAATGACTAAGGTTAGTCCTTCCAGACTTCAGGCACAGTGGGATCCAGGAGCTTAATCAGTTCAATTTGCTAAAGCCTGTTGGCTTTCGCATCCTGTGTGTCCCTTTCCTGACTCCTGTGGTAAATAGGTGGTTCTGTGCGACCAAGGAGAATTTGCTTGCGTTATCTCTGAACTCCCAGCACCAGAGTACCGCCCCCCTTTTCTCTCAAATCATGTGACAGAGGATTGGGATGATGGCACTGTCTGGTTGATCAGGCCTGGATAAGCCTACCCAAACAATCCCGGGGGTAGGGGATACCAGGGATAGCGGGGTCCTATTGTAGGAAAGGGTGAGTTTTCCTTTATGGCTATCCACCACTATTTCCCTCGTGCCTGTGAAGAGTAGATGCCCACTGGAAATAAGCCACTGGGCGTGTGCTGGAGAGCTGCCTTTCGCCTGTGAGCCTGGCCTGCCTGGTCTTGTTCTGTAGTTCACTCAATGTCCAGGTCACACAGGATGTTGCCTCCAGCATGTTGGGTGAAAAGGCTCCTGTTCTTTTTCCTTGGTATCCCACTCCTTCAAAGCTTTGGCCATGCCCTTTCTTTCTTGCACATACGTGATTTGTGTCTGTCAGTGATAGGAAGCTGCTCACAAAGGATCCATCCAGTCCTGCTGCTGACCCTATGATTTCTTTTTCCCATCGTATAGCGGTCCATTAGCTTCCGCAGTGAGAGTCGCCCCGACATCCTGGCCCCCCGAGCCTGGTCCAGAAATGCCACCTCCTCAAGCACAAAGCGGAGGGACAGCAAACTGTGGAGTGAGACCTTCGATGTGTGTGTCAATCAAGTGCTTACGGCCAAGGAGATCAAGCGACAGGAGGTAAGCTTGGGACCCGAGGAGCTGCCTGTGTGTCGGCCGCAAAGGTATCCTGTCAGAGCCACATCCTGTGGAGGGCACAGGATGGAAGAAACTAAAAAGCCAGCATCCAGCTTCGTGGGCTTGGCCCAACTGTAAAAATAAAGTGATTTCGCAGTGTTGAATCCAAGAGTCCAATTAGGATTCTTACACTCACAAAGACAATTATGCATATAATGAATACTATACTATATATCTATACTATACTATACATACATATATATACACATAATTTCATATATATATGACGATATATTCTATTTCTTTCTTTCTCTCTTTTTGGTTCTTTGAAATAGGATCCCTTTTTGTAGTCCTAGATGTCCTGGAGCTCACTCTGTAGACCAGGCTGGCCTTGAACTCACAGATCCGCCTGCCTCTGCCTCCTGAGTGCTGGGATTAAAGGCATGCGCCACCACACCCCACTGCAGTCATTTTATTCATATTTTGAGAGTAACTTTTAGATGTTTTTTAAAAAAATAGTGGGCTCTTGTAACGTTGGTCCAGCTTTCTAAAGAAAAACTTTTCCTTGTGGAGGACAGTTAATTTCCGTGTGAGTTTTCCGTGTCCCCTCCTCAAGTAGCTGTGATGGCACCCCTTCTGTAGAGGGCCTGTCAGTGCAAGCTCGGCTCACCTCTTCTCATGTCCTGCCTCCACTGCCATCCCAGGAGTGTCTAATTTTTATTGTTGTTTGTTTTGGGTTTGGGGGTTTTGTTGTTTGGTTTTGAAACTGAGTCTCCCCATGTAACCCTGGCTAGCCTAAAACACATGCTGTAGACCAGGCTAGCCTCAAAACTCTCAAAGAACTCTTAGCCTCTGCTTCCCTGGTGCTGGGATTAACAGTGTTCTCTCTCCCTCCTCTTCCCCCTCTTCCTTCTCACTTTTCCCCTCCTTCAGACAACCTGACGCTGGCTTAGAAGGGGTACTTGAAATTTCATGGTTCTATGACCAAGCTGTCCTTCCCTGGGAACTGATTTTCCAGGTCTACTTGCATACAGGTCAAAAACTAAGCTTGCAGGGTTACTCAGAGGGCTAATACCTGCAGCGGTGCTACTAGTTCAGGATGAGCTAAACCCTCTATTACCAGGAGCTGCTGAGACCCTCGAAGCACTGTACAGATGTAGAAATGGGGCAGGCATGTTTATATGTGTGCTTGGTTAAATAGATAAAGCAGGAAACAAAATTAGAATGCTACCGTGTATATAAAATAATTTGTATGTATATTAATTTGTTTATATGTTCATAAAAATATTTCTGGAAGGATGCCCGAAGAACTGGCAACAATGATTACTTTTAAAGTCCCTGAAAGAAGGAGCTGAGATCTTCCCATGTGCACTCCATTTTGTACACTCTATGTTGGGTACCATGTAGATGTATTGCCTACCAAACAGTGAGCAAAGGCTTTAAATAATGCATGCACTCTCAGAAATCCTGTGTGGAAATTTGGTAAAGTCATATGTGAGATTAGGATGTGGGTGTTTGGTCTTCACTGCTTGCAATGTAGAATCTCCCACCCTCAAGCGGGTGATTGAATGGTGGCTGTCAACTATTGAAAGCTTCTGGCTGTGTACTAGCTACTAGTCAGACCCAGGCAAGCAAACAGAAGTGCTATCCAGTGACAACCCAGCCTGTCCTGGTTTCTGTTTTGTTTTGTTTTGTTTTTTTCCCAACTTAACACAGCTAGCTTGTCTGGAAAGAGGAACCTTGATTGAAAAAAAAAATTACCTCCATCAGACTGCCTATAGGCAAGTTTGTGGGGTGTTTTCTTGATTAATGATGGACAAGGGAAGGCCCAGCCCACTGTGAGCAATGACATCCTTGGGCCAGTGGTCCTGTATAGTATTAAGAAAACAGGCTGGAAGAAAAAGAAAAGAAAAGAAAAGAGAAGAGAAGAGAAGAGAAGAGAAGAGAAAAGGAAAGAAAGAAAGAAAGAAAGAAAGAAAGAAAGAAAGAAAGAAAGAAAGAAAGAAAGAAAAAAAAGAAAGAAAGAAAACAGTCTGGCAGGCCAGTAAGTAGCTTTCCATTGTGACAGTGTTTCTCAACCTTCCTAATGCTGGGACCCTTTCATACAAGTGTCTCATGTTGTAGTGAACCCTCAACCGTAAAATTGTTTCATTACTACTCCATAACTGTATTTTTGCTACTGTTATGAATCATAATGTAAATATCTGATATGCAGGACCTAAAGGGACTGGGACCCACAGGATGAGAACCACCGCTCTATGACCTCTCTTCTAGTTTTTGCTTTGAGTTTGGCCCTGAGTTTTCTCAGTGATGACTGTGACCTGAGAGTTGCTTTGTTTATCCCACAATAGAAACCAAACTAAGATCTACCAGCTGACCCCTGGAGAAGTGAGCAAGGCTGATGGTTACAGGTGATAAACTATGGCTGGAGATTTCATCTGTCTGCTGTCTGGATCACCATAGAAACCCAGACAGAGGACATAGTTTTAAGAGCTGAATGGCTAAACATGAGTTCTGGAAAGGTGGTGTGATAGATACAGAGAGGGTGTAGGCTGCTCTCATACCTGCCCTCTTTCCTGTAAACCATAAACAGGAATGTTGCCCTGAGTTCCCTGAGCAGTGGTGGCAGATTAACCTGAGGAGGGGTCATGGGAGCACTGACTTCTCACCCTTGAGGAAAGTCACAGATCAGACTATTTAAGGTCTTGATTAGCATACAGAAGGGTGAAGAGCCTTGGGACTGAACCTTCACTTGGGGGACCTGATGCTATCTCCAGGTAGGTAGCATTAGAATTGAATTAGACAGCAGCTACTTGGTGTCTGCGGCATAATTCATTGCTTGGAGTGCAAAGGGAAGTCCCCCCAGATGTCACCTGAGTTATGAAAATAGAGGAGGAAAAAAAAAAACAGAAATGGGAGTAGGAAGGGAGAGAAAGGGAGAAGAAGCGGGGGAGGGAGGGACGGAGGGAGGAAGAGACGGAAAAACTGAATTTGTTATTTCTGCATTCTCAGAGTTAGCAAGATGCTATTGTAGGTGATTTAAAATTTCCTCCCTTGTGTTTTCCTGTATTTTTTCTAAGTGTTATTGATGTCCATATGTATCTGGTACAACCTGCCAGTGTAGGACAAGGAAAGACAGAGTGCAGATGAGAAAGGCATTAAGGCAGGGCCAGCAGAGGTGAGCTGCAGTCAGGATTTGAACCTGATGCTTCTCTTCTTTTACCTTGTGGAATCCTGTGGGCCTCCTCTCTTGGGGATGAAGGGCATTGGTCATAATAGTTGATGAGCTCCCTCCCATAATGCAGATGGCCAAGGAAATCCAAGGCAAGTCCATCTAAGATGCTACTGTTGGAGACAGACAGCTGACAGGTACACAGGACCCCTGTGCTATTTTTGTAACTTCTCATGTGAGTGTAATTATTTCAGTAAGCCATGAGGTGAGACTTCGCTGGACCTTGGGGAGGGTTGTCCTCATAGCCCAGGATTCTGTCTCACCTGCTTTGTTCCATTTCATTGCCCTCTCGTCAGTAAACCTCAGGGTAGTGGCCAAGCCTGGAAGCGGCTGACTTCTCCTCTCCAGCTGGGGACAGTAGAGTTGTTCCTGGACTATCATCTCAGGCTGGTAGTCCTTTAGTGCCATAATGTTTGCCCCGTGTTTGGATTCCCGGTGAGAGAGGAGTGCGCTGCGCACCATAGCTCTTTAGATTGTGGTGGCTTAATGGAGCCAAATCTGAAATGATGAATTTGCACAATCTTGAAATAATCAGTTCCTCTAATCTCACTTATTGTGCCTGGTGAGACTTTAGAATGAATTGACTCCACCAGATTCTGTTTACAGTGATAAAATGTTGGGTTCTTTTTATAATCCCAGTCTTAAGTAGATGATAAGAATATAGCCGTCTTCTGAGACTTGCCTTCTTTGGGGGAAAAAGAAGCAGACTGTGATGATCTGGTTAATAACTCTGCCAGATCCATTTCTGACTGCAGACTCTGGATGGTTTCTTGCGGCCGCCCCCATAGCAAAGATAACAGAATCCAGCACTCACACACTTGATGTAGTTCCCTGTTGTCAGACGTCATCAGAGTTTAAAAATGTGAAGGACGAATTGGTAGGTGGGAAATACATGTCAAAATCCTCGCAAACAAGACTTTTCTTTGCCGTTTTTAACTACAATCTGCATTTGCTTCATGATAATTTGAACTTTTTTTTTCCTACAAGGTATTAAACTCAGGGCCTTGCACATGCTCAGCATACGCTTCTCTGAGTGTACCCCAAGCCTCATGCAGCTTGAGGGAATTCGGAACTTTGGAGTGTTGGTACTGTCTGAATTTATAAATGAAAGAACTGAGCAAGTCTGTTCTCTCCTACTTTGCAGGCGATCTTTGAGCTTTCGCAAGGAGAAGAAGACTTGATAGAGGACTTGAAATTAGCAAAAAAGGTGAGCTAAGATACAGTAGCTGTTTGAGTCACCTCGTGTTTTTTTTCTGCCTTGTGAGTCATTTCACCGTCCCAAGATGATGCATTTGAGCAGCCTCTTTGTGACTAACTCAAGTCATCAAAAATTGAAAAAAAAAAAACTTTTGACCACAAACGAGCAGTGAAGGAAATGGCTCAAAGCAAGAAGGTAAATAGCCCTCCACACCTGGCACCTGCCGGATGCCTCTGAGTGTCTAGTGCACCTCGAAGAATGTATCTGTTTAAATCTGAAAGCCCTCATGGAGGCCTGCTTTTGTGTGTACTTCATTGTCCTAGAAGTCTTTCTTGAGCTACTCAGGAGGCTGAGGTGGGAGGTCCTAGATTATGAGACCAGACTGAGCCACATATTGAGAGTCTGACTCTCAAAACACACCAAAAAAGGAATCTCATGTAGGGCCTCCTTATCCACGAGAGAAACTATCTTTATAGAGAAATAGATTTCTGAATCAGGGTAAAGATGATTGATTCCTGAAGGTCGGTAGAGTGAGCTGCATGTTCATATAGTCTAGAAATTAGGGTCTTTTGTATGGAACTAGGGTTTCTTTGGGGGGTGGGGTTATTTGTTGAATATGCTGAGCATTAGGCTCAGACCTAAACATGCTACGCACATGATCTACCGCTGAGCTAGACCCTAGCTAAAGACATGTTAATCCACATTATGTGGGAGGAGAGAAGGACACCCTTGCCTTATATCATGTACATTCTTGACAACAAACCCTTTTTCCAGTGACCTCCCTAGTTTAGAGGCTCAATTCAGACTCCTTCAACTTGTTTTGTTATGGGTTCTTGAGGGAATCATGCGTTCAGAAGAATGCCCTAGGGTCCTCGGTTTAACCTCTGCTAATAGGAAGTTCTACCTTCTACACTCCTGAGATGGCTAGCTAGGCTTTGCACAGACACTGCCAAGAAACAACTGTGGGTAGGCTAGAGGCAGCAGCTCAGAAATAAGAAGGCATTTTAGTTTGGAACACATCATATGTCTAATCCCCACTTCCTGAGTCAAGATTTCCCAAATATAAACACCTTCAGATGTTTCTCGGCCATCCCCTGATTTATGAGTCAGAGGGGTCTGTTTCTCCCCCAAACCCCTTTTTTCCTCCCAGTCATACACCTCTGTCCCTCTCACAGGCACCAGCTCAAATCAAGGTCGTTCTTCTATGGTATTTCCAGCCTCCTCTGTGCACATGACTCACCTCCAGAACCTTCCTTGGGTACCTTCCTTACCTTGAATTTTCCGAGCTGTCAGAGCCCTTGATTGGTTTTGTTTTCTGATGGGACATCCCTCCTGTCATTAATCTTGAACTGTTTTTTTTTTTAAATATATTTTAAGTTTCCATGCATCTTTAAAAAAATCTCAGTTAACTTTATACAACTCTCTAAGAACAAGCATTGGCATCGGTCTTATTTTGCATGTGTTTATGTGTAGTAAACGTGCATGTATGTATGCCTGTTCATGTGTATGTGGTCACATCTGTGCTTGTGGATGCCAGAGGGTAACATGAGTCTCCTTCATTGGATCATCACCATGTTTATTGATGCAGGTTCTCTCGACTGAACCAAAACTCATCAATATAGCTACTCTAGCTAGTCTGGTTAACCAGTTTGCTCTAGTCCTGTCTTGTCACATTCCCAGTGCTGGGAATGGGTCACCATACCCACCCAACTTCAGAAGATCTGAACTAGGTTGGGCAAATGTTTGTCTGTCTGTACTTAACGTTAATAATGTTAATAATGAAAGGTCCAACCAGTTTTCTTTTCTTTTCTATTCTTTTCGTTTGTCTGTTTGTTTTTCGAGACAAGGTTTCTCAGTGTAGCCTTGACTATCCTGGAACTCACTCTGTAGGCCAGGTTGGCCTCTGCCTCCCAAGTGCTAGGATTAAAGGTGTGTGCCACCACCCAGTGAGCAGTTTTCTTTTTCTTTTTTGGATATGTACTTACTTGAAAAAGACTGTAGTTAGCTAATCTTGACTAGAGTGGGAGGTTTTTCAAAGTGTAGAATCATGTAGGCTTTCAGAGCCTTGTAGCAATCCAGGCTGCTCTCTATGTAGGGCTTTTGCTCCTTTCTACATATATGATGTATTAAAGTATAGAAGGACTTGGGGAAAATCTACCTTAGTTTATCAGCAGCCATAAAAGCCTACTGGCAGAACCGGGTTCCCTGTACCTCCAGCCACATCTGTCTGCTGTTTCCATGCATTAGGGGAGAAATTGTAGGAAGCCAATTTTTATTTATTGTAAAGCGCCTCTCAGGAATCACTTACACAAATGACCGAGCTCCTCTGAATTTAATATTTGTGTCCATCTCTTGCCCATCTTCTACAGGCCTACCATGACCCCATGTTGAAACTCTCAATAATGACAGAACAAGAGCTGAATCAAATTTTTGGAACACTGGACTCCCTGATTCCTCTCCATGAAGGTACAATTTTGATCGCAGACGGGTCGTGACTGGCAGCCTTAATTGAGTTGTCTTATAGCAAATCTGTGATTATGTAATAATGTGAGAAGCCCAGTAGTACCCTTCCACCCCTGCTCATGTTGGATGTCTAACAAAATGTTTCTTCCTTGCCAGAGCTCCTTAGTCAGCTTCGAGACATTCGGAAGCCTGACGGCTCAACCGAGCATGTTGGTCCCATTCTCGTAGGCTGGGTAAGAAATGTTCTCTGGTCTTATTTGAAGATAGATTTTACATTAGCTGGACTTTTTCCATGTTGGCAAATTCTGGTTATCATGTCAGATAAAAAGTCAGACTCTTGATATATTGAGGCTTTATTCTTCAAAGCATGGAAACAGTTTTTTTCTTATTCCAGATTTATTGCATTTAAAGACAACCTTGCATTTTTGCAATAAAGTAAACTAAAAGTGCACATGAAACTATTGTTAGTTTCACATGAAATAAAATGACACTAGATTATATTGGATTTAGCCCAATTAAATTATTGCAATTTCTCCTCTATGTTTAAAATTAACATACTCAGTTTTTCTCAGGACATGTTATGCAAGACTTCACCCCTGACCTGTCTATCTCCATGCCCTCACTAAATTGCCAACACTGTCCTTGAACTCTCTTTGCAGCCTGGGCAGGCCTTGAATTCGGGATACTCCTGCCTCAACCTTCCAAGTAGTTGGGATTTACAGGCCTGTGCCGTCAGGCCTGGCTTGACATTCTCGTTCATCACCAAAAATAGATAGCTCTTGCTTAGAATGCGTAAGACTCTGGGTTTGATGCCCACTACTGGACGGGGGGTGGGGGTGGGGGGGCTTGATCTAAATGTAGTTTTACAAACAAGGTAATGAGTCTATGTTGCTTATACTTAGAACATATATTTCTGGTCCTAAGTAACTGCTGAGTAAACAGACCTTCATCCAACAAGATGGATTCCCTTTCTTAAAGTACAAAGATGGGACCTTCAGTTAGGGCTCATGAATAATGTGTGGTCCTCATGCTGAATTCTTGTTCAGTTGAGTATGTAGTGACCACTTGTGTTAGTCACTTAGACAAAGCATGTGCTATTTTGCCACCATCCTATCCACTCTCTATTGTCTGCCTGTCTGTGTCCTCCAGTGAATACTTGGATGCTCCACCCCAATTCTAGATATTTTTATTTGTTATAAAGCAGGTATTGAAAGCAGATAACTATAAAACTATAATGACTTCTTCCAGGCAAAATTAAATCTCTTGATCGCTCTAGTTCACCAAGAATTTCAGGAAAATAGGCAGGGAGTGCAGTGACAGAGGGTGGTGCAGGGCGGTCAGTCCTACCGCCGTGAGGGCGCTCTCTTTCCAGGTAAATTTGTTTCTAACCTTCAGGTTCTCATTGATGTCACATGGGCGTGCTAAGAAATCTTAACACTGGTGTCTGACTGGGGCCTCTCAGTTACTGCCATGCTCTGGAAACTTTGGAGGGTCCCAGGACTTGGCTCTAGTTCAGAAGTCAATTTTAGTACCAAAGCTGAAATAGCTCGAGAATATCTGCGAGACAAGTAATGGTGTAAGCTGAATAATTCAGGCCATGCGCTTCAATATTTCAGGGGAGGTCGTTCATCTCAAACTTTTGACTTTGTATTATTAGTCATGGTATTGTTTCAAACTTCTTCAACTACAAAGACAGTTCTGTGGAAGGTGTGGGTCCACTGGAGTCAGAGGTGATTCAGTGAGAAGGTCTACATCAGTGTTTTTAAACTTCACCAGTCTATGAAGTGAGAGCACCTCAGAGTTAACTCTGGAGTTTCTGCTCGATTTTTTTATGCTAGAGTAATATAGGAGGATGCTGTTCCTCTAAGCATTGCTTGCAGATGATGACATTGTTTCATATTCAAGCTTGAGGATTTTGCCTTTGCCGCTTTTTTTTCGCCCTGAAATACCCTTTTGTCAACGTACATTAGGAGGTTAGTTTGATCTGGGGCCTGGGGAAGGCCCTAACAGTCGTGTTCCACACATGCCCAGAGGAAGCACATCCCCGCCAGTCTCTTGCTGCTGGGCCCTCCAGGCATCAAATGGGTCCTGAAGCTTGAAGAGCCCTGAAAGGAAACAAGTGGCTCATTGTTGCCAGATCTCATGAGAAATGGTTTTTATTTATCAACCAAAAAGCTGTTAAGTGTTTTTCTTTCTTTTAACTCTAGGTGTGTTGGTATGAGCGAGAGCTGTACATCAGGGAGTCTGTTTGAGTTCTAGTCCTTTAAACAGAGCAAAATAAATATCTTACTAGACAGTAAATGAGAAAAGTCAGGGCCCATTCAATCCATGGAAAATTGATTTATTTTCCCGCAAAGGAAAAAAAAAAACCCTTTGAAAGAGTGAGATATCCCTGCCCCCCCACTCCCCATCCCCCAGGACAGCATCAGCTGGGCCTTTGACCTTAGAGTGAATCCATGACTTATACTTTGAAGACTTTAAACAGACGGGATCTTTGGGGAGCTGCCCTGGTTACAGACGGTGGAAGTCCCCTTCCTAGTGGCTCACCCTGTTTGAGCAAGACTTCCCTGTCACAAAGAAACAATGTCCCAAGTGACTGGTCTCACTAATAAAATAATTTATAAGCTCTCCAAGACAGAAAGTGCTCCTGTTTCATTTAGGTCCTAGTTAATTTTTAATTCCAAAGAGAGAGAAAGGGTGCATGGAAGTAAAAAAATCCAGATGTATTCTAACATTTTTTTACATTGGGGGTAGAGCTTCTAAATGTGTGTGTGTGTGTGTGTGTGTGTGTGTGTGTGTGTGTGTGTGTGTGTGTGTGTGTGTGTGTGTGTGTTTTTAAAAGTGCTTTCCATATATACTTATACATACATATATATATATATATAGGCCCTTTAAATTTTTCCATTTTTTATTTTTCAACAGTTCCATATGGATAATTAATTTTAGTGGCTTTTACCCCATCTCCCCCACTCTCATCCTCTCTCCCACTCAAACCCTTCCACTTCCCAACAGATCCCCTCCTACTTTTGCTTCTTCTTGTATGACCCATAGGATTTACTCATAGTTGCTTGCACAAGTGTGAGTGAGAGGTTATTTCCAAGAGTCTGGGCAATTTACCAATGGCTATACCAGTGAAGAAAGTGACACCCTCTCCCCCAGCAACCATTAATAGGCCCTCAGGGAGGAGTGGAGCCTCATGGCCCCTCCTGAATCCATGTTGAAATGTTGATTGGCCCAGTCTTATGCAGATCTTGTACTGACAACCACAGCAGCAGTGAGTGAGTTACTTGCTCAGCTCCTCCTCCTAAGTGTTAGATGACTTAATGTCTCTTTAAACAGACTATCAAGAATTTGGGATGGGGGCTGGTAAGATGGTTGGTTCTGGCCTCCAGGGGCACCAGCACTCATATGCACATACCTCACCCCCCCACACACATAATATATAATTAAAATAATAAATATTTTTAAAAAGAATTTAAGGGGGAACATGGGAAGTAATCAATAGCTTAGAGTCATTTGTTTTTACAGGAAATTCAAGATCAGGCTGGGCTACTTGATACTTTGTTTCAAGATACCCCAAGTATAGTCTATTTCACCCATTCAAGGCTAGGGGAGCACACATAAGGAGAAGGAAGGATGGAAGTCAGACAATTGGGAGATAGGCAGCAAAATGGCATCTTCTGACCATGGCACACCTATTCCCTTTGAGTTCCAGGACAGCCTGAGCTCCAGTGAGACTGAATCTTAACCAATAACAGCCCAACAGCAACAGAACAAAAGATAGTCATGATAGCCAGTGCTCACCACTTCTTACCCAAAGGCAATCTGTGAAGTGTTTTATATCCCTTGTCTCATTAAGGGGGATGGGGAGGCCTTTGCTATATGAATTCTGTGAGTGGAGAAGCTGAGGTACAGAGCCACAAACAACTGTCCACATTTGTTTTTTAAACTAATGCTGCATTCACAGAGTCTGTTTTTTTTTTTAATTTTTGTTTTTAACCACCAAGCTCTTACCTCATTTTTAAAGAAAATTAGATTGTATACATTTTGAGTCATGCCCAGGAAATGAGCACCTTGTCAGGTGTGAACAAAAGAGCAGAGCCTAAGGTAGTTGCCATGGTAGCCAGTGGCAGGATCAGAGAAAGCAATGGCCCGTTGCACAGTGTGGCCAGAGTTCCTGGGTAGTTCATATCTGATGGTTACCACTGATTTGCTTCTACTTAATGCAAACATGGCTCATTTCCAGGTCTTTAGAAAGGCGAGGGAGTGGAAATGAAATGAAGAGAGCCTGAGGTGCTTTTGAACTCATTCTGAAAATCTAAATGGCAAGCATCTCATCAGTGTTTCAAAATACATGGTTTTGGTTTTGTTCGTTGTCTGAGGTTTCTGTCCTGCCCAGTTCCCAGTCGTTAGGTCCCAAAGAAATCACACAGAGGCCTACATTAGTTATAAACTGATTGGCTCATTAGCTCAGGCTTCTTATTAACTCTTTTTTTAAGATTAATTTATTTATTATGTAGACAGTATTCCTTCCATGTATGACCTATACGTCAGAAGAGGGCACCAGATCTCATTATAGATGGCTGTGAGCCACCATGTGGTTGCTGGGAATTGAACTCAGGACCTCTGGAAGAGGAGTCAGTGCTCTTAACCACTGAGCCAGCTCTCCAGCCCCCCTTATTAACTCTTATATTAGTCCATTATTCTTGTTTATGCTAGCCACGTGGCTCGGTACCTTACTCAGCAAGGCAGTCACATCTTACTTCTTCTGGGTCATGTGTTCTCATTGACCCGCCTCTACTTCCTGTCTGGTTGTCCCGCCTATATTTCCTGCCTGGCTACTGGCCAATCAGTGTTTTTATTAAAATACAACTGACAGGGTACAAACCATTGTCCCACAGCAGTTTTGTTTTTGTTTTTTTGTTTTTCGAGACAGGGTTTCTCTGTAGCTTTGGAGCCTGCTTTGAAACTAGCTCTTGTAGACCAGATTGGCCTCAAACTCACAGATATCAGCCTGCCTCTGCCTCCCGAGTGCTAGGATTAAAGGCGTGCGCCATCACCACTTGGCTCAAAATATATGGTTGAGCAGAGAATTTCTGCAGCTGTTTTTACCACAAATCAAAAGTTGTTTTATATGTGTGTGTGTGTGTGTGTGTGTTTGTGAAAGTGGAAGGAAGAAAGACATTCCCAGGAATGTTAACTCAGCAATGAATCTTTTATAAATACTACTTCTCTGACAACTTTTTCTACTCCATGATGAGGAAATAATTTTAATAAGAAGTGTAAAAGCAGTGGCAGGACATCTAAAAACTTCAAACGCTACCACTCGTGTTTTTGTTGATTTGTTCCTTTGGGTTTTTGTTGTTGTTATTTTTACATGTATTCGCATTTTTGTGTACATGTGTGAGCATATGTGTGCCCAGAGGACAACACGTAGGAGCCTGTTCCCTTGTGTGCAGAAGTCGGAGGTTAACTCAGGAGAGCTGGCTCCGTCTTAACATAAGTCCTGCAGATCAGGCTCAGGCCTTCAGGCTTGGCAGGAAGTTTCTGCCTACGTCTTTGTTTGGCTTTTGAGACAGGATCACAGTGTGTAGTCCAAGCTGGTCTTGAATTCACTCAGACGGCTCTTGAACTTTCATCAATTCCCGCCTCAGACTCTGTGATGCTAGGATTGTAGGTGTGAGCCACCACACCCAGAGTTTTGTTTTGTTTTGGGTTTTTATTTGGTTTTGATTCTGCCATTTTCTTTGTGAGCGTTGCTCCCAAACCATCAACTGTTCTCTGTCCTACAATCCATTAACCTTTAATTTACTTGCTCATCCAGAATATAGGCTTTGTTGTTTAATGGGTACAATGCAAAACCATGAGCATGCAGAAAGAAAAGACTCCTTTGTCCCTGTCTCTCATTGAATGCTGCAGAGGGGTGTCATGGTGAACACACACAGTCTCTTCATTGGGTTCCAGGAGAGGGCAATGCAGCTGGGCGACTGGCTGCACGGTACTGCTACGGGCAACTGCCCAAGCATGCCAGACTAAGGCGCTGTTAAGAGGGAGGAGTAGCAGTGAGGCTCATTGCTTGAGTCTCTGATGTGGTGTTTACCCAGTGTGACTGATGGACGCGTAAGGGAAATTGGCGTTTTGCTGGAATGAAGGCAGTGGGGTTAACCTATTCCAGGTTAGGCTGAAACTATTCTTGCATGATAGTGAGATGTGATCTGGAAGATGGTGCCAAAAACCTTTCCTGGCCTGCCAGAGCTCATTTAGAAGATTTTAACAAATAATTCCCAAACTATTTTTTTTCCTAATCATACTATTGCTTCGAATTCTTGAAGCCCCTAATAATTGGGCCACCTTGGAAATGCTTGTACTGAGCAACACAAAAGCCTAGGTTGTGAGTTTGATCCTTGCTTTCTGTATATACCACTAAGTCTTCTAGAAAAGTCTCTTTAAATAATCCTAAAATGAATTCTGCTTTAAAAAATGAAAGGAGGTAAGGCTGGAGATGTGGCTCAGTGATTAAATGTGCTCACTACTCTTCCAGAAGAAGGTTCCAGAACTCTCATAGGATAGCTCATGGTTGCATGTCCCTGGGGTCTGAACCCTCCTCTGGCTTCCAGAGATCCCAGCAGACAGTGTAATGCACAGAGACCAGTAAATGTGCACACAGACACAAAAATAAAAATTCTCACAATTAAATCAATTTTTAAAAATTAAAAGGGCTCTGGGGAGATGGTTCAGTAGGCAGCAGGGTGTAGCAGGGTGCAGCAGGGTGCAGCAGGGTGTAGCAGGGTGAGGATCTGTGTTTGAATTCTCAGAATCTGTATAAAGCCAGGCTCATGTGTCTGTGACCCCAGTCCTACACTGAGCTGGGAGGTAGAAATGCGAGAATTCTCAGAAGCTCGCAGACCAGCAAGCCTATAGTCCCAGAACAGCTGCAGCAGGCCGAGAGACCCTGCCTAAAATGCGCACCAACACCTAGGGCTGTCCTCTAGTCTCCACATGTGTGCTGTGCCACACGTGTCTCCTCCCAGACACACACATCATCTACAGAGAGAGACATATATGTCACACACAGAATTTTAGAACGACGTACGTGGCACCTGAGGAACGATAGCCAAGGTTGTCTCTTGTCCCCCAAACACATATGAACTCCAAAAAAATAGACATAAAATGAAATTAACTCGTGCCTCTGCCTTCCCTGCCTTACTGAGTGCCTTGGAAGGGTTAGAGAAGTTCTGAGACTGGGTATAGCTCAGGGGTAGAACTTCAAGCATGCATGGGGCCTTGGGTTCAGTCCCAAGCACTAACACACACACACACACCACAAATAAACAAAACACTGTTCTATATGCTTCTACAATACTGATCTTTTTTTTCTAGCTTAAGTTGCTAAACAAAGCTGACGAATTTTGATTGGATCTTTAAAATAGGAATGTAAAACTAAGAAAAATGACATGTTTGTGTCTTGTCTATCATTTTGAAGATTGCACTGGTTGTTTTCTTCTCCCCTTCCATGCTGACCTGGTCTGGAGACTGATTTGGTGTCTGGTCATTCCTAACAGTGACACTGACACCCCGCCTTCCCTTCTGTTTCCTTCTCAGCTGCCCTGCCTCAGCTCCTATGACAGCTACTGCAGCAATCAAGTCGCTGCTAAAGCCCTCCTGGACCACAAGAAGCAAGACCACAGAGTCCAGGATTTCCTTCAGCGCTGCTTAGAATCCCCCTTCAGCCGCAAACTAGATCTCTGGAATTTCCTTGATATTCCTAGGAGCCGTCTAGTGAAATACCCTCTGCTCCTTCGAGAAATCCTGAGGCACACACCAAATGATAATCCAGATCAGCAGCACTTGGAAGAAGCTGTGAGTTTGCCTGTTTACTTTTCTCTTCCTGCCTTACTCTCCATAATGGCTAGGGTTGGGTCAGTAGGTACCGAACGCATGGGGCCCAACAATCTTGAACTTTTTTTTTTTTCTTTTGGTTTCTTTTCCTTACCTGTTTCTAGTTGTTCCTTATCCATAAAACAACATGTTTACATAAAGTAGCTTAAGATCCATTTGGTTCTAAAACTTCTCTTACCAATTGTGTGTATGTGTGCATGTGTTTGTTTCTTTGTTTAACTGGCTTCAAACGTGTGGCCAGTCTTGGTCCTCCAGTCTCAGCCTCCCAAATGCTAGGATTATAGGTGTGTGCTACCATACCCAGCTCAGGTTTTACACTGTTCTTGATGGTTTTTTATGCCAATCCAATCTAGTATTAGAATTGCAGACTGTGAGAACTAAGATCTTTCTGGAGATTTTAAATGAAAATTTTTTATTTAGTAAGAAAATGGGAATTGGCTTCGAGCTAGACCAAAGGTCATTTGTGAAGGGTCTAGCTCCCATCTACACCCACGTGCAGGAGGGTACCCGATCAACCTCCTACTTGCCACTGCACCCTCGTTCAGAAAATGTTTACTGAGCATGGGCTGGGTGAGTGCCTGTGCTGTCAGCACTAGAGAGGCAGGAGGCTTCCAAGTTTGAGGGCATTCTGTGCTACATAGCAAGTTAAAAACCACCTCTTCAGCTGGGCAGTGGTGGCGCACGCCTTTAATCCCAGCACTCGGGAGGCAGAGGCAGGCGGATCTCTGTGAGTTCGAGGCCAGCCTGGTCTACAAGAGCTAGTTCCAGGACAGGCTCCAAAGCTACAGAGAAACCCTGTCTCGAGAAACCAAAAAACAGCTCTTCATGGGATTACGGGTATGCATCACTTAATGGGGCTTAACATCACTGCTCCCAGATCTGGTTTTTCACGACTTTGAACCTGGACTTCCTTTCCACTGGCTCCCCATTGCCTCCATCTAGACAGTTTTGGCTTTGTGTTCAGCCGAGTAATGTGTTCAGGACTATACTGTGATAAAGTGGGTTTGAACCCTGCATCCTAACTATTTAGACAACTTTAGTTAATCACATGGCATGGAAAAGTCTTGAGTTGATTTGGGCCCCTGTCTGAAGCAGACCTGAACCCTCTCTCAAAAATAAAATAATACTGCCGGGCAGTGGTGGCACACGCCTTTAATCCCAGCGCTTGGGAGGCAGAGGCAGGCAGATCTCTGTGAGTTTGAGGTCAGTCTGGTCTACAAGAGCTAGTTCCAGGACAGGCTCCAAAGCTACAGAGAAACCCTGTCTTAAAAAACAAAAACAAAAACAAAAAAAAAGGAGCCATGGCTATTACCGCTGAGGTCTTCATCAAAGGGATGCGTGGATTCCACCATGTGCTGAAAACATAGAAAGGTTAAGGAGTTAAAACATTAAGCAACTGTTCAGATGCTTCCCCTTTGATTTGGATCCATTCAGTCCTGTTCCATTTGGGTTGGTTCGGTTTGGTTTGCATTTGGTATTGGTTTCTTGAAACAGGGTCTCATTATGGACTGGCCTAGGAACTTGCCTTGCAACTCAAGCTGGTCTCAAACATCCTCCTCATAGTCTTCCTGCCTCAGCATCCCGAATGTTAGGATTATAGGCACGTGAAGCATCCAAGACTGCTTTCTATCTCTGCCACTCAGATAATGCTATGTATCACTTTAGATTTGCTCATGTCTTAGGTAGGGTTTAGTCATGGTAAATACCATGGTAAATACCATGACTAAAACCAGCTTGGGGAGAAAAGAGTTTATTTTACCTTGCAGGTCATAAGTCCATAACTGAGGAAAGCCAGGGCAAGAATCTGGAGGCAAGGACAGGAGTAGAAACCTTGGAGGGGTGCTCCTTACTGGCTTGCTCCCCATAACTTGCTCATCCTGCTTTCTTACACAACTCCAGACTACCTGCCCAGGGGTGGCACCACCCACAATGGGCTGGGCCCACTCACATCAATCAGTAATCAAGAAAATGCCCCATAGGCTTGACTGCAGGCCAATCTGGCAAGGGCATTTCTCCATTGAGGTCCCTCTTCCCATATGAATCTAGCTTGTGTCAAGTTGACAAAACACTAGCCAGCATAGTATATGATGATACAAATATATACATATATATGCTTAAATTATAAACAAATCTGGTAAGAGTATATTAACCTTAGCTGGATACTATGGTGTACAGTAAGCAGGTAGATCTTTGTGAGTTCGAGGCCAGCCTGGGCTACATAGTGAGTTCTAGTATAGCCTGGACTGCATAGTGAATTCTAAGACAGTCAGGGCTTCATAGTGTAAGACTCTATTCCCCCCCCCCACACACACACACACAAAGCTTTATTTTCCCCTTCCCCACAGTGGCCACATAGGTAGCTCTCAGCACTGGATGCAGCAGTGTCTGCGTAGCCTCAAGGCTTTCTCTAAGCCTGTGGCTGTGGGTGGCTGGCTTACTTCCCCCATTTTTTACTTCTCTTTGTTTCTATAGATAAACATCATTCAGGGTATCGTGGCAGAAATCAACACCAAGACTGGGGAATCAGAATGCCGTTATTACAAAGAGCGGCTTCTTTACTTGGAAGAAGGTCAGAAAGATTCCCTGATTGACAGCTCAAGGGTCCTGTGTTGTCATGGCGAACTGAAAAATAACCGGGGTGTGGTAAGTAGTTCCTCTCCCCAGGGCCCTACCCTGGTGCTTCCCCTATTCCTAGCTCCCCGCCCCCCACTCCAGCTTTTTTTCTCTGATTTTTTTGTGGTGTTAGGAGTTTTACCCCGTTACCCACTAGGCAAGAACTCTGCCACTGAGTACATTTCTAACCTTCTCTGTGCTTCTTGTAGATTGTGAGACAGAGTCTCAGTTAAGTTGTCCCAACTAGTTTCAGACTAGGATGAGTCAAACCACACTCGTGCCTCAGCCTCCCCAGCATCTGGGATTACAGGCATATACTGTACATCTCACTTTGACTGCAGAAGAGCGTGAGCGAGACCTAATGGCACAGATCCATGATCCCAGCTACTTGGGAAACCGAAACAGGAAAATTTGAAGTTCAAAGTCCATCATGGCTGCAGAGAGATGAGGCCAGCCTGATCCATTTAACAGTTTCCAGGTCAGCCCGAGTACAAAGTGAAAACCTGTCTCCAAAAAAGTATTTACCTTAGAAGACGTTGATTAAACTTAATAATTTTAAGAGACAACCTTTCGGCTTATGTGAGCAAGTCTGGAATTACCCCTTGTTGTTAGAGAGTAGGTTGCATAGCTTCTCGTCAGGACTCCTATGGATTCAGCCATACCATTTGTAATGGCGCCACCGAGATCCTCTGAAGCTACTATATGTGGGCCTGCGTGTTTGTGAGAGTTACTGACTGCCAGAAAGTGATTTCCAGGAAGCCGGAGAGGACTTTCATGGGGGAACACTCAGTTCCTTGAAAGCTCTTTCTAGGAAGTCTTGAGAAACAGGAAGAAGCGTTGCTCCCAGGAGGCAGCCCAGCTATCTTCTCATACACCAGTGCCGTGGCCTCTCTGACGGGACGGCAGAAAGATGAGCTCTGAGAGTCAAGACAGCAGTCGGGGTGGGAGGTTTGTTGGGTTTGGCTCTCACCAGAGGTGTGAATTATTATGAACAAAGTCCTGTATCACGAAAAAATGACAGAGAAGCGAGAGCAAAGGGAGTTGATTTTCACTGAGGACTTATAAAAGACGGATATCTTAAAAACATTGCCCAGACAATCCCAGTTCAAACTGCCTGCCTCAGCTAGAAGAAGGGCTGGTAGAAACAAAAGTTCCTAGTTCAATGGCCCACCCCCTCTCTCCTCTACCCTTAAAGGGATATCTTTAACACATTTCTACCTCATGGGGGGCTGGGGAGGAGAACCTGGAGGGACCTTTAGCTTGTTTATTTTGTGCTTTGCTGTTTTATGATCTTTGGGCATTTTATTTATTTATTTATTTTGGTTTTGTCGAGACAAGGTTTCTCTGTAGCTTTGGAGCCTGTCCTGGAACTAGCTCTTGTAGACCAGGCTGGCCTCGAACTCACAGAGATCCGCCTGCCTCTGCCTCCCGAGTGCTGGGATTAAAGGCGTGCACCACCACTGCCCGGCTCTCTGGGCATTTTAAAACCGCTATTGTTTGTTTATTTTGAAACAGAGTCTTCCCCAGGTGGCCCAGGTTTAACTCAAGCTCAATGTATAGCCCAGGCTAGCCTTGAATTTGCAGTTCCCTCCACTTCCCCATTGGTAGGATTACAACTGTGTGCCCAGCCAGTCTTTTAAGATATACATCCCCAGCACCCAAGGGCTGCTAGAGTTGTTGCCTCTGCGGTATATGGATTGTGTGTGGTAGGAGACGTGGCATGCTTTTTCTCCCAGATAGTAAATCACTGGTGATGCGGAATGTGCTTCCCCTACTCAAATCAAGATTCTAATGTTGACTTTCTACCTGTCCCCCTCCTGGTGGCCTCTTTTAAGAGTCCTGGGTTGGCATCTCCATGTTCCCCCCAGAAATCCAGAGCCCAGTATCCGAGCTGTGTCATTCCACCTTTTAACTCCTGAACATTTCCAAACCATGAGAAGGGTCCGGTACTTGGAGTTGAATGCCACAGATATGCGCCAGCACCATACAGGAAGCTTACTTACTCTCATTGTGTGATTTGAGGCACGCATTCATCTTCTAAGACTTTCTGCCCCAGCTCCACACAGGCAGCTTGCTTTCATGGACATACCTTCATGTTTGAGATTAGCCATCCACTCCGTAAGCACAAGCTCTCTGGTGAACCCAGGCGCTAATGAACTTACTGAGAACATACAGGTCATCTTTGACTCCAGCAGTGCCCATGTCCCTCTCTGATGAGCAGAGTCCCAGCCAGAGTTGTTGGTTAAAGTTGCTAATCAGCCCAGTGGTTGAAAAACATATGTTTTTATGGGTTTTGGAAGCTAGAGTTATTATTAGGCTTTGATGTACAGTCTCATCCTTTGTAGACTATTAACTTGATTTAGAATTGTATCGAAGCCAGGAGAGCATTGATTCCGTTTCATTATCCTGTCCACTCTGTTCCCTTATTTTTCTCTCAGTCAAGCTGGAGGCTGTATGTGTATGGATAGGTTGTGAACTGTAATGTAAGTAGGGTTCTGGTTACAGTTAACTGTAGAAAGGCTTGCTCCAGTGGGTCCCGAAAGAAGAAGCTGTATTAAGGCAGTGGATATATGTATCTGGAAGTGCTTCAAACCTGCCCACTTCTGCTTTCCTAGAAACAGATTTGAGCACACACTCATATTCCATTATGAACTCCTGTTCTTAGAGACCTCTTGCACAGAGGCCCACAAATCCACCACTTACTAGCTTGTCGCTCAGGACAATCCTATGGACTCTTTTCTTCCAGAAACTTCATGTTTTCCTGTTTCAAGAAGTGCTTGTGATCACTCGAGCTGTCACTCACAACGAGCAACTCTGCTACCAGCTGTACCGGCAGCCCATCCCGGTGAAGGACCTCATGCTGGAAGACCTGCAGGATGGAGAAGTGCGGCTGGGCGGCTCCCTGCGTGGGGCCTTCAGCAACAATGAGAGAAGTATGTGTGGGTAGCAGACTGAGGAGACATAGTGGACCATTTAATCGAAGAAACGGGGAAGGAATGGCTGGCTGGGGAAAAGAGAACAGCCCCAGCCTTGAAGCCAAACTGTGCTCCAATGCTGACTTTTGACTTACTGATGCGCAATCAAGTTCCACCTCTGTGAGCCTCAGTTTCCCATTTGTCTGCTTTTCCTTCTGGGATTGCTTTTGAGCATCCAGTACCTGATTCCGTCCATTGCAACTGCAGCTGGTGTCCCTTTTGCTCCCTGGCTCTGTCTCCTACTGCTACATGAAAGTATGCTTAATACCAAACAGTCTCCGTGTGGTTGCTAGCTGCACAGTGTAAGGTGTTGTACTTGTTCCAGTGTGGTTGCTGAAGAGGCTTAAGGAGAATCAACTAGAGCCCAGCTGCCATGGGATTGAGTTTGAGGCCAACCTGGGCCACAAAGTGACCATGAGAAGCCATGATTTCAGCCTCTGTCAGACATTGTTATATAGTAAGCACTGTTTTAGGTACTAATGATACACCAAGACATTACAGTTTTGTTCCTATGGAGTGTACAGTATATGATGGTCAAATATTCCTAATGCTGGTTAGAAAACTAAAGCCCTGGGCATAGTGACAGATGCCTAGGATCTTCATCCCAACACTTAGGAGGCAGAGGCAGGTGGATCTCTGTGAGTTTGCAGCTAGATTGGTCTACATAGTAAATTCCAGGACAGCCAGAACTACATAGTGAGACCCTGCCTCCAAATAATAATAATGATAATAATGGAATAGAGAGAGGTCGACAGGCTATTTCTCTTGTTGTTTTTCTGAGAGGGTCTTTTTAAGTTAAAATGTAATCATGTCACTTCTCCCCTTCAGTTTCCTCTCTCCAGCCCCTCCCATGTCCTCTCCAATATTCTAATATTTCTAATATTTAGGCAGCTGTAATAGCCAATCCCTTAAGGAAAACTGAGCTAGGCCTGTGCCACTCTAGTCAGCTGGCAGTGGCATCAGGGTAGAACTGAGTCTGTTGCAATGGATGTGCGGGCCTGCTTTTGGTCCCAGCGGCCACACCGGCTCCCGCCGCCCTGTGTCTGGCTAGCTTATACCCGAAATAATTACACGAAACTGTATTCATTGAAATACTGCCTGGCCCATTATCTCCAGCCCCTTATTGGCTAACTCTCACATATTATTTTAGCTCATCTCCATTAATGTATATCGCCACTTGAGTTGTGGCTTACCGGCATGAGTCTAACCAGTGTCCATCTTGTGCTGGAGAAGCATGGCGTCTGCCACACTGCCTTCTCTCTCACAGCATTCCGTTCTATCTACTCTGCCCACCTAAGGGCTGCCCTATCAAAAGGCCAAAGCAGTTTCTTTATTAACCAATAAAAGCAACCCAAATACAGAAGGACCCTCCTACACCATGCATCAGTAGGAGACACTCTGCAATCGGTGTCTGGCATGGGACCGGGGCTTAGTGCTACTCTGTGTGGTATGGTTAGCCTGGCAAATACCTACCCACTGACTCTCCTCTCATCTGTTCTTCATTTCCAGTTAAAAATTTCTTCAGAGTCAGTTTCAAAAATGGATCCCAAAGTCAGACCCATTCACTACAAGCCAATGACACCTTCAACAAACAGCAGTGGCTCAACTGTATCCGGCAAGCCAAAGAAACGTTTCTGGCTGCTGCTGGGCAGGCTGGGTTGCTTGACTCTGAGGGACTCCTCGGTCCTGGCACTGACACCAGGGAGCCACAAGGAGAAACAAAACTGGAGCAGATGGACCAATCGGACAGTGCGTCGGACTGCAGTATGGACACCAGTGAGGTCAGCCTTGAATGTGAGCGGATGGAGCAGACAGACGTGTTCTGTGCAGACAGCAGGCCAGAGGAGAGCGGCTGACAGAGGGCTGCATCCGTGTCGTACCTGCTCGGTATTCACATTCCACACGTGGACAGTCTGGAGAGGCACGCTGAAATACTTCTGTGCCCATGCACATGTGTCCCTTGTGTCTGTACCTTGCCCCTCATACTGCAATTGCCAACTTCTCTGTGTCAGCTGGAGTCTGCAGCCACCCTTCCCCCGTTACTCTGTCTCATAAGTGTCTGGATGAGTGGAGAGGGATTGGACAAGTTACTCTTGAGTTGTCCTACTGGGTTTTTCAAAACAGAAACGATCTCTAAACTACTGTTCTGTGTGGACTGCATTAACAAGTCCTTTTGTCCCATGCCTCTCTAGTGTCTGTAACTCCTCGACTCAGTGGCCGAAGACCTGGAATAGAGATAGAGCTTTTCAGAGTATTGAGATGGCATTCAATACTATCAACTCAAGGCAGGAAAATCCAGCCCTTGAAGTGAACTCGGGTTCCATGTTATTCAGCCAGAAAACATGAAAACATCTCTTGGGGTTTCCGAGGTTTGACTTTGCAAAGGGGGAAGCTTTGTTTGAACACTATGGTTTCATCCAGTGCAAGTTGAATGTGCTAATCTATGAAGACATGAAACAGAAGTTGGCTTCAGTAAGAGCCAAGACAAAAGCAGCTGCTGGGTAGGCCTACAATCCCAGCACTTGAAAGCAGGGACAGGAAGACCTGGAGTTCAAGAACAGCCTTGGCTATATACCAAGTTCTAGGTCAAACTGAGTTCCATAGTGAAAACAAAATCAAAAAGTTAAAAGTAGCTGCTAGTTCTGAATATTCAACTATGGCCATGGGAGGTGTTTCTCAGGGCTAGTGACTTGACAAAAGGAGTCTAGCCTGCAACACCAGGAGAGATCCCCAGGGCCAGGGAAGATCGGCCAGGGTTCTGAGTCCTGTCTGCATTATGTTCATCTGCCTCAGCCGCTCCTGCTTCAGAGTGGTAATGACGTAACACAGAGATGGTGACCGCACAAGTGACTCTGTTTACAAACATGAGAGAAGGACTTGGGAATGAGAAATGTGTCACCATCCCCGAAGCCTCCTGTGGGAGCCACCAAAGTTGTTGTTAGTCTAGAGGGTCCTGGGATTTCCTGCTCTGCTTTTGGGCCCTGAGTTTGCGTCTCTAGTTCTTGAGCTATAATCAGAATGGTGGTTAATCCCTCCTGAGGCCGATTTCATTAGCTCTGATTAACTAGGACCGGTTAGGTAGCCAAACTGGAAAGTTCTGTGTTCCAGCCTTGATTTACAGAGCAAGGATGGATAAAAAGACCTTGAAAAGAAGTTCATAAAATACACAGAACAGCTCCTTACAAGTGTAAGTACCTAGGGGATCCCACCAGCACTAGTAGAGGTAGGAATTCTAAATTATTGCCAAAAACGTTTCTTTCTGTTAATTTCTGCATCTATCAAGTTTACAAAAAACATACAAAATGATCCCTTTATCATGTCCATGTACCATGTGCACTGAAAGAAACTGTGATGAGAGTTCCCAGGAGAAAAACAAGGTGTGTTACATTATTATATTTCAAAGCAAATGTTATGATCAGTTCTACCCTGTAAAGCTTATCTCTGTATTTATAGATTTTTACCATGGTGGATTTTTTTTTATTACAAGTTTATTTAAAACCACTTTGTTTTCTTAAGTAGCTGATTTAGCAAGTGAACCTGCTGCAGACAGTTGGAGAGAAGGCTGAGACAGGACTGGATGGTGGAGGAAACCGGAGCTGTTCTCTGGAGAGCCACTGGCCACTCTGGCCAATGAGTGGAGAAAAGGTCTCTTTCAGGGTCTGCCTGTGGGAAGAGAGTGGATGAATGTTTTGGTGAAATGGATACTTTTTGTATAATGGCCTTAAACTTTTCTGGAAGCATTTCAAATAAATTGCATTAAAAGTGCTTTCTTCCCCTGTGTACAGTGTGTGCTCAACCACCATCAATCAAGGTTGTTCTCTTAAAGGGCAAGGGTTTCTTTCTGAAGTTTTGCTTGCGGTTTTCCAAGTACAAACTTACCATAGAACACGGGCTTAAATAAATGGTGTGATCAATTGACTAAAGCTGTTACAGAACATACATTTCTAAAGTCTGTTTTCTCAAGCATTCTGCTTTCGTTCACTTAGTCATTTATGCATCTGTGTACATTGTGTGTGTGTGTGTGTGTGTGTGTGTGTGTGTGCACGAGCTAACATAGGTGCTACCACACCTGAGTGAAGGTCTGAGGACAACCTGAAGTACTTAGTCCTCTCCATTCACTATGTGGGTTCTGAGGATGGAACTCAGGTCATCAGGCTTGGCAGCAAGCACCTTTACCCATTTTAGTCATCTTGCCAGCCCCCATTTATCCATCTTTAGTAACTGATTTCATCCATGCCCTTTACAAAGCCAAGTGGTCAGTTGCAATTGTCACAGAAGTGTTAAGTCTCACTATTGATACAAGAGACTGTTTGTGAACAATTGCCACAGAAGTGTTAAGTCTCACTGCTGATACAAGAGACTGTTGGTGAACAATTGCCACAGAGGTGTTAAGTCTCACTGCTGATACAAGAGACTGTTGGTGAACTTTAAGCTGACAGGCATAGTGGTGCACGCCTGTAATCCCAGCATTTGGGAAGCAGAGGCAGGAGGATTCCCAAAAGTCCAAGCACGCCCTAATCTATATAGCAAGTTCCAGCCCAGCTAGGACTACATAGTGAGACCCTGTCTTGAAACAAGGAGAAGAAAGGGTAGAGGAAAGTTTCATTTTTAAACTTGTGCTGGGAGTTCAGTCTACTTGTTCACTGAAATAGTTTTGTTTCTCAGAAAGAAGTTTTTCATGAAAATGCTCAACAGGTTTAAGCTCCTAATGACTGCTTCCAACAGTTCAACAAGACTAATGGTTAGTTTGGCCTTTATAATATGTTTCTACCATGTTCTCTAGCATACTGTTAATTCCTAGATTTGGTATAGTATTCACATAAATGGTAAATCCAAATTTTTTTTCTCAAGGGAAAATAAAAACTCTGCCTATAATTCCAGCACTCTAGAAGTCGAAACAAGAGAATTATGACAGTTGAAGGCCACACTGGGCTAGATAGTACCAGGTCAGTCAGCTGCATAGTTAGACAACCCAAAAGGGAGAAAAAAGTCCCTTTGTCATCTTTATCTTCCCTTTGCCCTGTCTGTCCTTCAGAGCCACTTAGGACGGTGTCTGTTTTGCATTCCTACAGTGGTATTGGCTTGTTGCTCCTAGAGGCTGTATCTTTACTAGAGTGTTGGTTGCTTGTGCTGACATTTTGAAGAGTCAGTACAAATAACAGAAGGTTTACATGAGTTTCAATCTGCTCTGAAGATGGTACATTTCACACAACTAAATATAATCCTTATAGTCAGGCACAATGAAAACAGCCAGAGCTGGCAATTTGGTGCAAAATTAGAATGTGGTTTCAGTTTCTGGATTGTGGTCGTTGCCGTCGACTGCTTCAGTTTCCATTCCCAGAAGTCTCTAGCAGCTAAGAATGCGAACTTCTCAAAATGACTCTTGTTTCAGTAGACACTGCATGGTGACAGGAAGCTGCAGCCCATCTTGGTGAGCAGCTTGTTCAACTTTACATTCTCTCTGCATCTACTTTTTACTTAATTTCCCCCAAAGCCTGAGCACCACCTGGAAGACCTGGTTTTAGAGAATGGCCACGCAGAACTGGAAGAGGGTCCCCAAGGCTCTCTGTAGGAATCTTTTGTCCACATGATCAAGTGCACAATGAGAAAAGGTGACTGTATCCCTCGAGTCTGTGAAGGCAGACAGGTTTTTGTTTTTTGTTTTTGTTTTGTTTGTTTTGTTTTTCGACACAGGGTTTCTCTGTAGCTTTGAAGCCTGTCCTGGAACTAGCTCCTGTAGACCAGGCTGGCCTCGAACTCACAGAGATCCTCCGAAGACAGACAGTTTTAGAAACATTACATCGCACCTCTTCAGGAATAGTTGATCTCTCAGTCAGCAACCTAGACAGCAGTTTATCAATTAACCAAGAGGAACTGGTGTCCTTGTTTCCTTTCTGTTGCTGTGATAAATACCATGACGAAAAGTAACTTGAGGAGGAAAGGGTTTGTTTCAACTTACAGTTCCAGATCACAGTCGGTCACTGAGGGAAGTCAAGAGAAGAACTGAAACAGAAACCGTGGAGGAATGCTGTGTACTGGCGCACTACAGACTCACGGTCGGCTAGCTTATGTAGCTGAGACCTATCTGCCACGGGGAATGGTGCCACCCATAGTGGATCGGGTCCTCCCACATCAACTGTCAATGAAGACAATCTAACATAGACTTGGCTCCAGGCCAATCTGATCAGAGCTATTCAGCTAAGGTGCCATCTTCCTGGGTGACTCTATATCATGTAAGGTTGCTGCATGAGCCCCTGTCAAACACATGCACATGCACACACAGGAAAGCATGGGGAGAATATTGGAGATACAGAATGTGAAGGGAAAGGAGACACAAAAGAGTAATAGAGTGTTGATGTGGGATGCTCCTCTGTAGGCTGTGAATATGTTTTATTACCATTGGTTAATAAAGAAGCTTCTTTGGCCTATGGCCAGTTTGGCAGAAAAGCCAAACTGAATACAGGGAGAAAGAAGGTAGAGTGAGAAAGATACCGGCAGCCACCAGAGAAGCAAGATGTGAGGTAACAAGCCATGAGCCTCGTAGTAAAATATAAAATAATAGAAATTGCTGGGTAGTGGTGGCACATGCCTTTAATCCCAGCACTCGGAAAGCAGAGGCAGGTGGATCTCTGTGAGTTCGAGGCCAGCCTGGTCCACAAGAGCTAGTTGCAGGACAGGCTTCAAAGCTACGGAGAAACTGTGTCTTGAAAAACCAAATAATAATAATAGAAATGGGTTAATTTAAAAGTAAGTGCAAGTTAGTCATAAGCCTGAGCTAATAGGCCAAATAGTATGTAATTAATATTAAGCCTGTGAGTGGTTATTTTAAAAGCAGCTGCAGGGCCAGGCCAGGTGAGAAGCCTCCAGTTACAGAGTGTGAATGTGATCAACACATATTCCGTTCATGTATGAAATACAGTGAAGCTGGGGAGACAGCTCACTCGGTATAGTGCCTGTCTTACAAGTATGGGGACTTGAGTTTGGTCTCAGAGCAAGCGAAAGGTGTTAGTGACATGATCTTGTAATTCTAGGACTGGGAGGACGGAGACTGGAGGATCCTTGGAGCTCATCTAATTAGTGAGGTTCAGGCTAATGAGAGACTATCTCAGGGAAGGTGGATAGTGTTCCTGGGGATGGAACCTCTGGCCTCCAATTGCATGGCCTCCACTTGCATGTACACACACATAGTTGAAGAAATGTCACAATGAGGGGACAGAGCAGTTGGCTCAGTGGGTAAAGGGCTTGCCATACAGGCATGAGGATCTGAGTTCAGATCCTGAGCACCATGTGAAATCTTAGCACTCAGGAGGTGAGCACACAGCAGTATATGTCTGCTCCTCAGCACCCGGGGTGGGGGTTTGGAAATGTGGATCCCACTCGCCGGCCAGTTTGGCCAATATGGGAAACTACAGATTGAATGAGAAGTCCTGTTTCAAAACTTAAAATGGAGAGCAGTAGAGGAAGACACCCAACCTGACATCAACCTCTGGACTTCATGTGATCAAGCACATTGTCTTACACTCAAATTTTTGCCACAATAAAAGCCATTACTTTGTTTCATTAGTATACACTAAAGAAAACAGTACAGAAGAACCCTTGGCCTGAGCCTCTTATTTATTGTGATGTGTGCATACATACTTTAGGCACCTTCTCAATAAAAAAAGAGTCTGGATTTTCTGTTTTGTTCATTGGGTCAATTGTGTGTGCGTGCGTGCGTGTGTGTGTGTGTATGTGTGTGTGTGTGTGTGTGTACACACGCAAGACAAGATCTTTCTCTAACTGGTCTGGAACTTGCTGTATAGAACAGACTGACCTTGAACTTGAGGCAACTCTCCTGGCTCTGACTCTGAACTACAAGATTAGAGGTGTGCACCACCACACCTAGCCCTCCAATGTGCATTTTTTTAATTGGATATTTTTCTTCTCAGATGTTTTTATTTATTAGCATTGGGATCAAATGCAGGGCCTAGTGTATGCTAGGCAAGCACTCTACCACTGAGATACATCCTCAACCCCTGTTTTTATTTTTTTAAAAAGTCCTTTTTATATCCTTCTATCTCGTTCTTTTCTTGGGAGAACATCCTGTTTTCTAACCCCGTGTGCATTTAGGAGCGGGTGCCATCGTAGTGGTTGTTGCTGAATGTTTTCCCCCATTTCGCTATTCTTCTTGTGCCTGGAGCTTTGCTGTGCCGAAACAAAGGCAGTGTCTGCTCTAAACATCCACAGCTTGACTGAGTGTTTCTTCTTCGGGCATTCTTTACCTAGGAATGATAGCAGTTGCCAGCGATCGTTGGGAGGGTTAACTGTGCTACTCTAACTGCAGTAGCTAGGCCGTATGTCAGATGCTCTTGTGTATTCTCTTTGCTGATGACACATAGGTACCTTTGTCATCTCTGTGGATGTCATCTCTATGGACACCTTTTAAACTGAAACTTCTGGTTGGTTTGTCCAGATACTAATGTCTGACATAATAAACATGTATGTACATGATCATCGTCATTCATGTCATTTCACCTGCATCCCATTTTCATGTTGGGTTCAAAGATATGAAGAACTTCAGAATTCTCAACAATGAATTTTGTGTTTGCTTCTTGTCATTGTGGAGGGACCATTTCTGAGATAAAGTATCTTTAAAGAACAGAAGCAAAACACCCTCTGGACCAGATAAAGCTAAAGAATTCATCACCCAGAGACCTCTAGTCTGAATGCAGAACCCTAAAAATGGAGCTATGTGGGAAAAATAGGAAAAATTCACTAACCTGTAATCCCCGCATAGACTGAGGCAGGAGGATTGCAAGCCTCACTATAGAATAAAATCTGTCTCAAAAACCAGGGTTCAGTGCTGTATGTCAGTTGGTAAAGTGCTTGTCTAGTCTACACAAAGCTATGAGTTTGATCCCCAACACCGTGTATCGGTACCTGCTTATAATTCCAACACTAGGGAGGTGGGTCAGAAGTTCAAGACTATCCTTGGCTACACAGGGAGTTTTTATACAGATTATAAGGCCCAGCTTTGGCTGTGTGAAATCCTGTCAAAAAAAATAGATAAAATAAGTGAAAGTTGGAACTGAGAGTTCTGGGAGACAGAAGCAGCTACAGTTTCCATGATGCAAGAGAAGAAAGAGTACCTGCAGGCTGTTACACCGGAAGTGAACATCTGAGAGAAGCTTCAAGTCTGTGGTGGCCAGGAAGTCAGGGGAGACAGGAAATCATGGAAGGCAGGAAGATGGGGAGACAGGAAGTCAGGGGAGACAGGAAATCACAGAAGGCAGGAAGATGGGGAGACAGGAAGTCAGGGGAGACAGGAAATCACAGAAGGCAGGAAGATGGGGAGACAGGAAGTCATGGAAGGCAGGAAGGTGGGGAGACAGAAAAGTCTGGGGAGGCGGAAAAGTCAGGGGAGAGAGGAGGATAGGGAGACAGGGAGACATGGAGCTGAGGAGATAGGAAGACAGGGAGACAGGGAGAATCCAGAGGCAAACATGTCCTCCAAAGGCACATGCTCCCAGTGATCTATTCTCTAAAGCTCCCCAACTCTGATAGCACACCAGGATCTGAATCCAGATATTTGTGATATAAAAACAGAAGAAACTGAAGAGAAAGGCAAGAGGGTCTGAACATGCCATTACTCTGTGTGCTAAATTAACTAAAAAAAAATCTGACAGGACAGCAAGGACACAAAGAAACCCTGTCTTGAAAAGCCAAAAAATCTAAAAACAAACAAAAAATTCTGACTCCAAGCCAGGGGTGGTCACAAAAGCCTGTGATTGTGAAGCACTAAGGGGTGCAGGAGGGAAATTGCTGTGAGCCGAGGCCAGCCTGGACCGCATGGCTAGTCCCAGGGAAGCCGAGGCCAGCCTGGACTGCATGGCTAGTCCCAGGGAAGCCAAGGCCACCTAGCAAGAACCTGTCTCAAGGGACTGGAGAGGTGGCTCAGTGGTTAAGAGCACTAGCTGATCTTTACAGGACCCAAATTCAATTAATTCCCAGTGCCCATGTGGTGGCTAACAAATGCCTATAGCTCTAGTTCTATAGAATCTGATGCTCTTTTCTGGCCTTGCTAGGCGCCAGGCACACAGCTGGTGCATAGACAGACATGCAGCAAAGCATCTATATGGGGAAAAAAAAAACTTTTTAAAATGTTTAAAAAAAAAAAGAGCCTGTATCAAAAAGAAAAAGAAAAAAAAAGTCCTGGTTGGAGGGATGGCACAGCATTTAAGAGCACCTGCTGTGTTTCCTATGTGATCATGAGGGCTCAAATTCAGATCCCATCCCCACACAGGAAGCCAGACACCCACAGATGCTTCTAACTCCACCTCCAAGAGATTCAGTCCCCTCTGCTGGTCTCTGTGTACTCGCAGGAGCATGTGCTTGCACACATTCATGCAGACACCTGCATACACATAAACAAATCTTTTTTTAAAATTTCTTAATTTGGCCAGGCAATGGTGGTGCACACCTTTAGTCCCAACACTCGGGAGGCAGAGGCAGGTGGATCTCTGTGAGTTTGAGGCCAGCCTGGTCTACAGAGCAGTTTCAGGACAACCAGGACTACACAGAGAAACCCTGTCTCAAAAAAACAAAACAAACAAAAAAATAACAAAAACAAAAAAACTTAATCTATAAATCCATTCATGAGATCAGACCCCTTCCTCATCCTGTCAGCTTCCCAGACCTCACCTCTGAACATGACTGCATGCAAACCAAACCTTTCACGGATGAGCTCTTGAAGCATGTGTAGAATCGAACACCACTGCATGAAGAGACAGTCCCAGGGATGTCCCCGTAGACTCAGAACAGTGACCAATCAGTGCACTGATGTGAACACACTCTGTGTTGGAGAAAAACTATGGAAAAGGATTAGAAAGAACTCATAGTTCTGGGAATCATGTCCGTTCCCATAAGCCAACCTAGAAAACTATCATAGCCTAGGCACCTGTGTGAGTTACTCAGAAGGTTCTCTGGTCTCAGTAATGGAGGAATAATTAGCCCCAAATGCTACTGAGATTCTGCTTAACAAATCTTAAAGATCAAACAGTTTCCAAGTTACTGCATTCCAAAGGAAAGTCTAAGACTATAAAATAAAAAAGTAGTCTCTCATTAAAATCCACAATGTCACCACGCAGTGGTAGCCTCACACCTTTAATCCCAACACTTGGGAGGCACAGGCAGGCCGACCTCTGTGAGTTCGAGGTGAGCTATTGGCTGAAGGAGCGGAAGGAGCTCTTGCAGCACTTGACGTTGTTAAGGTAATGAGAGTCACAGGCACATCCCGGAGAATGAAGGGCTGCCAGGTGCTGAGAGGGGATTATGGGAGTTGGATGAATGCTGTTTTAGTTTTCTAAGATGAGAAAGCTCAATGGGGCATGATGGCCTACACCTGTAATTCCACCACTAGGGAGGCAGAGGCAGAGGGATTTTGTAAGTTCAAGGTCAACCTGGACTGCACAAACATCATCTCCAAAAAAGTAATTAAAAGGGGAAAAAAAGCATTCTGAGGAGCGGGTGCATAGCAACGCAAATATGCTGAACAATATTGTGCACTCAAAACTGATTCCGATGGTAACTGTTAGGTGTTTATTACTACGAGTAAAAATAAACCAGATTCTGTTCCAGATAAGATGGTGTGGGCCTGTTCTTCCCTGTCCCTCCTACACTCACAACAACCACAAAGCCCGGGAATAACACTAGAAGCAACTACAGGACTCTAACAGGAGTCTAGGAAGACAGCTGTTTGGGATCCCCGGACTAGAAACAACACACTAACAGGGTAGCTCACTGCCCTCCTGCCTAACAAAAGGTGGCCAGACTCAGCATGGCCTGGCCTTGGATGGCAGCAGCCAACAGTCCGGGCAGACCCCAGACAGCAGCGCTGGCTGAGCCACGCACACTTGCAGATCTTGTACTGTACTATGAGTTCGATCCCCAATACCGTGTATCGGTACCTGCTTATAATTCCAACACTAGGGAGGTGGGTCAGAAGTTCAAGGCTATCCTTGGCTATATAGGGAGTTTTCTACGGATTATAAGGCCCAGCTTTGGCTGTGTGAAATCTTGTCAAAAAAAAAATAGATAAAATAAGTCAATGAGATGGCTCAGTGGGTAAAGGTGCTTGCTGCCAAGCCTGCCAACCTGGGTTTGAACCTTGAAACCCACACGGTGGAAAAAGAGAACACATCCTTGCAAGTTGTCCTTTGAGCTCCACATATATGTGCCCACACACATACACACACAAATAAGTCAGTTTTTAAAAGAATCCTTTTGGACCTTAAATCGCGACTCTGTAAGTTCATAAACAACAGGCAAATGATTGTGTGGAGATACTGTGACCTAATTTATCCCTCTTGCTATTGTTCCAGGCTCTATCCAAGAAATGCACCTAACTCAGAGCTCTGGAAGGAATCCTGCTCTGCCTAAAGTATTGTGATAGCAACACCAGAATTACTATATAAAACATTCACACACACACATTTATTCATATAACTTTTCTGGTGAATTTTATTTTGAGACAGGGTATTTAGCCCTGGCTGGCTTGCAACTCATTATGTAAATCAGGCTGTCCTCAAACACAGAGATCTGCCAGTCTCTGCCATTTCCAATGCTGGTTTAAAGGGGCGTGTCACCGCAGTTTACTTCCTGGAATATTTAAAAAATTCTGTCAGGCCAGGATGCATGAGCATCTGCTTAAAAAAAACCACACATACACACACAAATCTATATCTTATATATACACACACATGCATACATATATACTTATATCCCTATACTGTATGCATGTATGCACATCTGAAACGCTTGTTTTGAAACTGCGCAGTGACGTGTTGCTGCCCTCTGCTGGAATATTTGTGCATGTGCTCTGGGGATCTGTTCAGCATCAAAAGACTGAAGTTTATTGTGGATCACTTTAGTATTAGTTTCTGTTCTCAGAACCTAGAGCTCCAAGGAGTATCTCAGGCATTCTACTTGTGTCTATTTATATTTTACTTTTTGGAGATGTTAAACTTTTTCTTAAAAACAGGATTGTGTATCTAGAACGTATATGGGCTAGAGGTGATTGAGCATTGTACCACAAAATAAACAAATGTTGTATATGTATGACCTATTATGATGGGCACCAGATACTACCTGAGTCTAGTCTTATCTACCTTTATATATGTGCTCCATCAGACTTTCAAGCCTGTGGGCTTCCATTAAAATATTCCAGAAGCTGGAGCAATGACTCTGCAGTTAAGAGCACTTTCCGCTCATCCAGAGAACCCAAGTTCCGTTTCTAGAACACACACCAGGTGGCTCACAAGCACCTGTAACTTAACTACAGCTTTGGGGTATTCTGGCGCCATATGGTCTCCACGGGCACCCACACTCACAAGGGCATATTTTATGGGGTATCCTAGTCTCCTTTGGTCTCCACAGGCACCCACGCTCACCAGGGCAAATTTTTATGGGGTATCATGGTCTCCTTTGGCCTCCACAGGCACCCACACTCACAAGGGCATATTTTTATGGGTATCATAGGCACCGACACTCACAAGGACATATGTTTAAACTACAAACTGCTATGGTGTCTTTATAGCCTGAACTGTGGATGGGGGGGCAGGATAGGGTTCGCTGCAGGGTGGTAGTGGTGGGTGTTCTTGTTTTGCTGTGCTTGGGGAAATAAATCCAGGGCCTTGATCACACAAAGTAAACTAAGGTTACTACTTCTGAACAGCACTATTTCTCAGCCCCGGAAGGATTTTTTACTTATTTCTAAAAATATCTCACAGCCTCATTTTATGGTTTACTATTTAATGCTTTTATAAAATTCTACACTGCGGAGAGAAATAGATGAGAACAGGAGCCCAGCAGTGGCTTAGCTTCTTCTGGTAACGCTTTCTCCCAGGCTGGGATTGGTCCCTGGATCTTGTAAATGCCGAGTGAGAGTCCTACCATTAATCTGTTCCCAGGCCACCATTAATTTCTCCTGTACCCTTCACTTTGCCCTTTGAAAATTTCACACTTAGTACAATCTTGGTTTCTATCTGAGCTGACAATAATTAAATGTCCTAAGTCATCTTTACCTAGTTTTTGTTTTCTTTCGTTTTTCTGTTTCTTTTTTACAATAGTGTCTTTGCTTGTTTTGTTTTTCACAGGGTTTCTTGTCATAATCTTTGCTGTCCTGGAACTTGTTCTATAGATCAGGCTGGCCTTGAACTCACAGAGATCTGCCTGCCTCTGCCTCCCAGTGCTGAGATTAGAGGTGTACATTTCCAGGCTTGCAATAGTGTTTTAACTGGTTTTGTTGCTCTCATTCCACCTAGAATGCACCTTCTCGGGGGGGGGGGGGAGAGGCAAATGATATAAAAGGCATCTGGGACCAGGTGAGTGTGAGTGTGTGTATGTGTGTGTACGCATGCGTGTGTGGTTTACCATGGGTGATTGTGGGACTTGGCAGTCCTTTAGCATGGTCTACACCATGTCACTTCCTCCTCATTGTGGAGGAAGGCTGTTAACTTACCTAGTCTCCTCTGTAGGATGGCCTTAGCGCTCCCCTTTGCTTGAGTGTATTTGTGAGCAGAAACTGTATCCTGTGTTTTGCCTCCTGTGTCTTGGCAAACACAAATTGCTCAATAACTGATTGCTAAATTGTCGAGTGAACGCAGTTAAGTGGGCGCTAGCTCTAAATGACTCAAATCGCTGGAATTCGCAGGTGTGTGAGGAGCACCATTAGAGCATCTGCGTCCGTGTGCCACTGCAGTCCTCCCCTACAGGGAGAAGAAGCTGTGGGTGGTGGAGCCTGGTGCTGACACACTGCCGCACTCCACTCGGAAGGGAGGAAACAGATGTCTGAGTCTGTTCAGACTATTACGGCAGAATACCACTAAATGGTTTATAAATAATGGAATTTTTGGTTTCTTTGACAATTTCACACATGTATATAATACATTCTGATTCACCCCACTCTTATCTCCCTCCTGTCCCTATCAATGCCTCTCCTACTCCCTTTGCCACATTTATAACTTTTTGTTTTATGACCCACTGGATATAACTGAGGCTGTGCTGTGGCCACTGGTTGGTACCATCTACCAAGGCCTGCTGGAGTCAACTGAAAGCAATGGTTTTCTCTTTCCATGAATCTACCAGTGGCAAGGAGTTCAGCAGTGCTGGGTAGGTCCCCTTGAGCCCCTTCTGTCTCAGGGGCTCACTAGGGATGGGCCCATTCTTGTGTAGGTCCATTGTAGACATGTGGAGGGCCTGTGAGTCCGTGACTGCAGCAGCCATGTCTCACAGCTCTGCATTCTTCCCGTCTCCCGGCTCTGCATTCTTTCTGTCTCCCACAATTTCCCTTATGCTTTAGAGGTGGCAGAAATGGCTTGTTCAGTGCTAAGTGCTCACCTTTCATTTTATTCCCAATGCCTGTGCAGCCATGTGCCGCTGTACTTATTACTGGAAAGGGAGGCCTCTCTGATTAAGGTTGAGAATAGCACGTGTCTATGGGTATAAACGCAAATATTTAGAGGGCAATTTAACACTTTGCTATTTTGGCTAAAAAACAGTATTCAGCTCCTCCCTAGAGCTTATGACCTTCTATACCATGAGTTTTTGAGCAGGTTTACATTACCAGGCACGATTCCCTGTACTGGAGTGGGCCTCAAATCCTGTAGAAGAACTGTTGATCATATCCACACCCATAACAGTAATGCCACAGGTGTGAACATCTCGACTTACAAGTTTATCTTATAGTTAATATGGTTCATGGCTCAGTAAAATCACGGAGGCCTGAGCAGCACCTGCTATAAAAGCTAGCTGACATGAAGGAGAACATCCACGCTAGCTCTAGTTTGAAATTTATCTTTCACTACTTTGTTGTTTTTTGGGACAGGATTTCTCTGTGCAACTCTTTACAGTCACCAAACTCACTGTGTAGACCAGGCTGTCCTTAAACTCAAAGACCCACCCACCTCTGCCTCCCAAGTGCTGGGATTAAAGGCGTGCGCTGCCACCACTACCACCATCCAACTAAATCTTTCATTATTCTTGTGACTGGAGAGGTGTTGGGTGATCAGTGAGGAAGAATTTCCTGGTTTGTAGACAGCATATTCTCACTGTGTCTTTACATGGTTGGAAGGAAGATAGCTCTGGGGTCCCTTCTTTGGTTTAAAGATTTGTTTATTTTTATTTTATGTGTATGAATGTTTTGCCTGCATGCATGTTTGTTCACTGTGTGTATGCAGTACTAGCAGAGGCCAGAAGAGGGCAATGGATCCTCTGGAACTGGAGTTATACATGGTTATAAATTGCCATGTGGGTGCTGGAAACTGAACTCTCTTCCTCTGAAAGAGCAGCTAGTGCTCTCAACTGCTGACCCATATTTTCAGCCCCTCTGGGGTCCTTTGGATAACAGTAGTATTCTCCTTTGCAAGGGCTTCCTTCTCATGGCCTGATCACCCCTATTTTAGTTATTGTTCTATTGCTATAATGAAATACCATGACCAAGGTCACTTACTTGGAAGCCACTTATGGCCAGGCAGTGGTGGCGCATGCCTTTAATCCCAGCTCTTGGGAGGCAGAGGCAGGCAGATCTCTGTAAGTTCAAGGCCAGCCTGGTCTACAAGAGCTAGTTCCAGGACAGCTAGGACTGTTACACAGAGAAACCCTATCTCAAAAACAAAACAAAACAAAACAAAAAAACCAAAAAAACCCAATATTTTAACAAATGAACAAACTAATTAATTAAATGGAATCCACTTAATTAGGGGCTTGCTTACAGATGCTGAGGGTTAATCCATGACTATCATGGCAGGCAGGCATGATACTGGTGTGGTAACTGAGTACTTACATCTAATCTGCAAGATGTGGGCAGAGAGAGACTAGGCCTGGCCTGGTCTTTTTACACTTCAAAGCCCATCCCTGGTGATATACCTCTTCCAACAAGGCCACACCTCCAAACAGTTCCACTAACTTGGACCAATAACTCAAATTTATGAGCCTATAGGAGTCATTCTCATTCAAACAACCACATCTCCCAAAGCTTCCACCTCCATATGTCATAACACCAGAGATTAAGTTTCAACACATGAATTTTGAAAAAACATAAACATTCAGTGTCTGTCATTAGAAGAGTGAAATTTTTCTTGAATCATTTCTGAAGCTTAACCATTTGAGTGGCCTTGTGGGCTGGTTAGGTTTGTGTCAACTTGACACAATCTACAGTCATACGAAAGGAGGACACCCCAATTTAGAAATTGCCTCCAGAAGATTGAGGTGTAAGCAGACAAGCCTGTAGGACACTTTCTTAATTAGTGATTGATGGGGAAGGCCCAGCCCATTGTGGGCGATATCATTCCTGGGCTGGTGGTCCTGGGTTCTCTGAGAAAGCAGGCTGAATAAATCATGAGGAGCAAGTCAATAAGCAGCATCCCTCCATGGCCTCTGCATCAATTTCTGCCTCCAGGTTCCTGCCCTACTTGAGTTCCTTCAATGATGGACTATAATATGAAAATGTAAATCCGATAAACCCTTTCTTCCCCAACTTGTTTTCAGTCTCAGTGTTTTATCACAGCAATAGAAACCTTGACTAGGGCACTCTGTATGTAATTCTATATGAATCTCACAGTTGTTGCCAACTAACTGGTGTCTGGGCTGCATATGACTAAGGAAAACTATGAATATTACCCAGTATAAATTCATAAATTTACTCAAACACCATGAGATTTGTTTTGAATGTTTAAAAATAATTCCATTGTGGGGTTCTCAGTCATTGAACCTCATAGATAAAAAACATCTGTTGCAATGTTGGGCAAAAGTTTGGGCATATCTGTTTTCTCTAATGTGTTTATTGAAATAGCATTATATTTGGTACAATAAATTTTGGAACAAAATTTTATAGTCTTCCCTGTCTTACATTGTCCATTGTATGTATAAGAAATATATAATACTGTGGGCCATAGAATCTATGACACTAAACTAGTTAAGCCAGTGAAGAACTCATTTTCACTGATGGGTGACTTTTCCTGAGGACATGTGAATAAACATTACCTTTATTGTAGAAAGGGCACTGATAGACTAAAGAAGCATTTCACTGATGTCTAACCTGGTGAACCAATGACTTCTTCACTGGGATTATTTTTTACAATTCATTTATTGATGTACTTTCTGTATATAGGTGTTTTGTCTGCGTGTACATTTGCACACTGAAGACAGGGCATTGAATCCCATGGGACTACAGTTATAGATGGTTGCGAGTCACCATGTGGGTGCTGGGAACTGAACTCAGGACCTCTGCAAGAGCAGCCAGTGCTCTTAACCTCTGAGCCATCCCTCCAGCCCCTCACTGGGGTTACTTACAGGAACACGGATGACTCAAAGACAGCTGCATCATGGGAAAGCCTACCCCTACATGGACAAGAACTCAGGAAAGCCACATTCCTTGAATTCTCTGCCTCATCTGCAGAGGCAGCCCCTTGGTCATTTCCTGTCTGAGTAATTACTCACTGCTTGTCTAGCTTCAGGGAGGGCTTGTGAGTTCTGTAAGATGTCTGAACTTCCTGAGTCTTAGGAGCTTTTTTCCTCCCAAGAGGAGATAATGTTTCAATTCAGAGGAAAGAACTGGACAACAAGCAGGAAGAGAGTGGGGCATCCCTTTGAGTCTAAGCAGCACCTTTAGCAGGAATGTGAGCAAGCATCTAAGGAAGGATAGGTTTTGTGTGATCATAATGCCAATTTTAATGTGTGAATAGTATTTTCTATTTATTTTTTTTAGCTTTCTCTACGCAAAGCAAAACTGATTCTTTAAGCATTGTTATCATGTATTTCGTCCCCAGAGAAACTCAGACTCTCCCGAGAGTGAATTAATCACTAAAGGGCGCTAACCACAAATAGAATTCCTCTAGATAAGTAACTGAAAACTGCATTTCCCTCAATTAGAGAAATGCCTGGTGTTGTGTTTCTATAATTTATATAAATTGAAACCACAGACTGAACCATCACCTGGTTTAAACTTGGCTAATTCCCCAAAGACTTCTTAGAAGAAAATTTATCATAATTAATTAACTAATTTTCAGAACTTTGGGGAATAGTAAAACTTGACGTGGACTATCTAGCTACAAGTTTTTGTTTGTTTATTTGGTTGGTTGGCTGGGTTTTATTTTGGGGGGGGTGTGTTTCAAGACAGGGTTTCTCTGTGGCTTTGGAGTCTGTCCTGGAACTAGCTCTTGTAGACCAGGCTGGCCTCGAACTCACAGAGATCTGCCAGCCTCTGCCTCCCAAGAGCTGGGATTAAAGGCATGAGCCACCACTCCCCGACTTGTTTTTTTTGTTTGTTTGTTTTGTTTTGTTTTTTCGAGACAGGGTTTCTCTGTAGCTTTGGAGCCTGTCCTGGAGCTAGCTCTTGTAGACCAGGCTGGCCTCGAACTCACAGAGATCCGCCTGCCTCTGCCTCCCAAGTGCTGGGATTAAAGGCGTGTGCCACCACTGCCCGGCTTGTTTGTTTTTTAATCTTTTTTTATAACCAAGGCTTTTATATTATACTGGTGTAGGAGGTCCTTCTGTTTATGTGTTGCTTTCATTGGTTGAATAAAGAAAATGCCTTGGCCTTTTGATAGGGCAGAACTTAGGTAGGCGGAGTAGATAGAACTGAATGCTGGGAAGAAGAGCAGAGTCAGGCAGATGCCATGGATTGCCTGCCTGAGACGGACACTGGTTAGAATCTTGCCGGTAAGCCACAGTCATGTGGCAATACACAGATTAATGGAGATGGGTTAAACTAATATGTAAGAGTTAGCCAATAAGAAATTAGAGCTAATGGGCCAGGCAGTGTTTAAATGAAGACAGTTTCTGTGTGATTATTTGGGGTGTAAAATAGCAGCCCACTCCTCCTGTTATATTATACTGAGTGGAAAATAAATGGCTATTTTTATTTCCTTGGGAATATTTTGCTAAGAGACATTTGAAAACCAGATAACCTGGGCTGGGGACGTAGAGGCCCTGGGTTTGGTTCCCCAGCACTGCATAACCTGGGCCTGGTGACATGTTTGTCATCCCAATACTATAACCTGGGCCTGGTGACACATGCCTGTAATCCCAGCACTATAACCTGGGCCTGGTGATACATACCTGTAATCCCAACACTATAACCTGGGCCTGGTGACATACGTCTGTCATCCCAACACTATAACCTGGGCCTGGTGACACATGCCTGTAATCCCAACACTATAACCTGGGCCTGGTGACACATGCCTGTAATCCCAGCACTATAACCTGGGCCTGGTGACACATGCCTGTAATTCCAGCACTATAACCTGGGCCTGGTGACACATGCCTGTAATCCCAGCACTCAAGAGGAGATACAGGCAGGGTCATCAGAAGTTTAATGTCTTCTGGCATGCGGGCATACATGGAGGCAGAATGTTGTATACATAATAAATAAAATCTTTTTTAAAAGTAAAAAAAAAAAATAAAATAAATTAAAAACACCTTTCAAAAAAAAAGAAGTTTAAGGTCATTCTTGAATATATAACAACTTTGAGACTCTATCTCAGAAAGCAAAACAAAATAAATTTTTTTTAAAAAGTTGAAATGGAATTTTATTTATTTATTTATTCATTTATTCATTTGGTTTTTCGAGACAGCGTTTCTCTGTGGCTTTGGAGCCTGTCCTGAAACTAGCTCTTGTAGACCAGGCTGGCATTGAACTCACAGAGATCCACCTGCCTCTGCCTCCCAAGTGCTGGGATTAAAGGCGTGCGCCACCACCACCCGGCTTCATTTATTTATTTTGAGACAGGATTTTTCTGGGTCATGCTGGCTTCTGGAACTTGCTCTGTAGACCAGGCTGGCCTTGAACTCAGAGATCCCACCTGCCTCTGCTCCCAGAGTTCTGGGATTAAGGGTGTGTGCTACCACTGCCTGGTTTGGGAATGTATAGTTTAATTATTCTTCTTCGTTGTCTTCCTCTTTCTCTTCCCCTCCCTTTCCCTTGGAATTATTTTGAAAAAAAGATCTTGAATGTTTTATTTGTTAGTTCATACTTCATGGTATGTACTTATTTGGGTGTCTTTGAAACAGGACTTCACTCTATAGCTCAAGCTTGGTTGGAACTCAAAGTCATTCTCCTGTTTTAGCTGCCTGAGAGTTGACGGTATAGTGTAAACTACCACACCTGGTCATATGCATTATTTTTGTTTTTTTTTGTGGCAGGGTTTTCTCTGTGTAGCTCTGGCTGTCCTCGAACTTGCTGTAGACCAGGCTGCCTTCTGCCTCCTGAGTACTGGGATTAAAGGCATGCACTACCACGCCTGGCTGGTTCATAGGCTTTTAAAAAGGTTAATATTAACTAACTTTAGCAAAAATCATGAATATGTGGTAATCAAAAGAGACTGAGCACAGTAATGGCAGTACACACCTGTAGACCCAACACTTTAAAACATGAAACAGGAGGTTTGCTAACCTGAGCTACATCAGAAGACCCTAAATGGAAAAAAAACAAAAACAAACAACTCAAACAATTAACAGCAAAAATAGATGAAGGAGACGTGACTGGCATTCTTGCAGAGGGTGTAGCTGATTTAAATGACCTAAACTATGTCTTATTATCGTGTTTGCTTTACGTCACTACCGTATTTGTAGGACAGAGTGGGTTTTTGTTTTATTTTATTTTGGGGGTGTTATAGAAAATTTTTATTGTTACCTCTGTGTAATCAACACAAATTTAAGCAGTAGTTGCGAGTCAAATATCTTCCCGCATAATATACACGAAAAAGTATATTAGAGGGACCTGTATCAATTTTCTTTCTCTTTTTTTTTTTTGAAAACAGTTTTATTGGTATGTGTACAGTACCCAGTTCAGCAGTTTAGATCCCCCACACTAACACGCATTTACACAGCTGTCACCAGTGTTTTCAGAGTTCGGTAATGTGGGGCATTCACCAGAGAAGACTGCCCACATGTGGGTCCAAGCCAACAGAAAGTCTTTATTAGGCTACACTGGGAACAGAGTAGCCCTGAGCCTTTCTCAGGGCGAGCTTTTAAGCACAAAAACTATGTCCTGGGTTGACACACTTCAGTTAACAAGAACAGTTAGCCAGAAGCAGAATTTCAGAAGCTAAAAAACAAGGGGAGTACATTTCGATACATTTCCCAGGACTGTATGGACTTTGATGGATTAGGTCTTTGTTTTCATTTTTGGCAGGTGGTGCTGTCTTCGTGCTGAGATTTTACAGCCTGAATCCACTTCCATTAGGAAGTCAGCTGTGCTAAGTAAGGTCTGGGGCCCTGTTGCAGTAACCATCACTAAATTTTTTCTCTCTCACTTTCTCTCTCTCTCCCTCCCTCACTCTCGCTCTTTCTTTCATCTATCTATCTATCATCTATCTATCTATCTATCTATCTATCTATCTATCTATCTATCTATCTATCTATCTATCTACTTATCATGCAAGAGCTGACATAAGAAGTACAAACTGGCGGGGAGGTGATGGTGCACACCTTTAATCCCAGCACTTGGAAACCAGAGACAGGTGGATTTTTGTGAGTTTGAGGTCAGCCGGGTCTACAGAGCTAGTTCCAGGACAGCTGGGGCTCCACAGAGAAACCCTGTCTTGGAAAAAAAAAAAAAAACTAAAAGAAAAAAGAAAGAAAGAAAGAAAAAAAGTAGCAGTACAGGCTGACCTTGAACTTACTGATCCTCTTGCCTCAGAGTACAGGCAAGTAGCACTGGGTTCCTCTCTTACAATTAGTTTTAGAAGACTTGCATTACTTCCCCCAATCTCCATGCCTCTAGTTACTCTTTGTGACTAGCTTATTTCATTTAGGATACTGCTTCTACGTATGTAGCAGCATTTATCAGCACTTTTTTTTTTTAGAGCAGAGAGCCCCCCCAGCCCAATTGGGGTAGGTTTTTTTTCCCTATGATATTTATTGAGCTCTACATTTTTCTCTGCTCCCCTCCCTGCCACTCCCCTCCCTCCTTCAACCCTCCCCCAAGGTCCCTATGCTCCCAATTTACTCAGGAGATCTTGTCTTTTTATACTTTCTACTTCCCATGTAGATTAGATCTATGTAAGTCTCTCTTAGTGTCTGTATTGTTGTCTAAATTCTCTGGGATTGTGGTTTGTAAGCTGGTTTTCTTTGCCTTATGTTTAAAAACCACCTATGAGTGAGTACACGTGATAATTGTGTTTCTGTGTCTGGGTTACCTCACTCAAAATAATGCTTTCTAGTTCCATCCATTTTCCTGCAAAATTCAAGCTGTTGTTATTTTTTTCTGCTGTGTAGTACTCCATTGTGTAAATGTACCACATTTTTTTATCCATTCTTCGATTGAGGGGCATTTAGGTTGTTTCCAGTTTCTGGCTATGACAAACAAAGCTGCTATGAACATAGTTGAGCACATGTCCTTGTGGCACTATTGAGCATCCTTTGGCTATATACCCAAAAGTGGTATTACTGGGTCTTGAGGAAGGTTGTTTCCTAATTTTCTGAGAAATCGCCACACTGACATCCAGAGGGGTTGTACCAGCTTGCATTCCCACCAGCAATGCAGAAGTGTTCCCTTTTCCCCACAACCTCTCCAGCATATGTTGTCATCAGTGTTTTTGATGTTGGCCATTCTTACAGGTGTAAGATGGAATCTCAGAGTTGTTTTGATTTGCATTTCTCTGATGACTAAGGATGTTAGCCATTTTAGATTCCTCTGTTGAGAATTCTCTGTTTAGGTCTGTACTCCATTTTTTTTTATTGGATTATGTGTTCTTTTGGTGTCCAATTTCTTGAGTTCTTTGTATATTTTGGAGATCAGACCTCTGTCTGAGGTGGGGTTAGTGAAGATCTTTTCCCATTTTGTAGGCTGTCGTTTTGTCTTGTTGACCGTGTCCTTTGCTTTACAGAAGCTTTTCAGTTTCAGGAGGTCCCATTTATTAATTGTTTCTCTAGCACTTTATATTTTTTATGACCAGATAATATCCATGTTATAGTTAGACTACACTTTGTTCATCTTTCATAAGTTGATGGAGGCTTTCCAATGTCCTTTTAAAACCAGTGCTTTATTGCATTTATTGTGTAGAGAAGGTCATGCCAAATGCCCTTTACTGCTAGGCTTCTGTGAACTGGAGAGGACATGTGCAAAATTAAAGTAAGCCCCAGTACCTTTTTGGTACTATGAACCTCCAAATAATGAAGCACTAACCTGAATCTGGTAAACAAAGTCTGACTCAAAATTTAGTAGTTAGACAAAGAAACCAGATGATTCTGTTCAGAAATCATCTACAAATCTGCAAGAGATAGTATTTAAAAAAAAAAAAGTAAAAATGAAGATGCTTGTGTCGGAGACCTGCTTTAGTGGGTGGTTCAGGTACCAAAGAGGATGTGAGGAGGTAGTCAGTGAGGGGATGGATGGACAGATGAACACCATCTGAGGGTGAATCATAATGGCTGCCAGCAATTGAAAAGACTACACCTTTTAGTTGCACGTAGGCTTAAATGGGAGACAAGAGTCACGTGACCTTGGGTGTGGCTTGAGATCAGGGGTTTGTAGGAGCCAGCCAGGACAAGCTAAATATGAACAGATCACCCAAAGGAAGTTCTTCCAACCATTATCACCTGCCAGAGTAGGACTTAGCCATGATAAGTTTAATGGAGGCCTGAGTCTCAGTAGTTTACCCTGAAGCAATACCTGGTTGCAGGAAGAACCATAAACTAAGATTACCTGAGCACCACGCAAAAACAGACCATCCAAAGAAATGCCTAATGTTCCAGCTGTTGTAGATAGGATCACCTGCCAGCACACACTCACCAGGACACACCTAGACAAATGTCAGCCAATCAGGGACCCTGAACCTCAGAAACCCCTCACCCCCACCTTTACTACTATAAAAACCCAACTCTAACTGAGCTCGGGGCTCTGTTTATTCCAATACATGCGGGAGACCGAGTTTGCAAACTTGCATAAAATAAAGGCTCTTTGGGGGCTGGAGAGATGGCTCAGGGGTTAAGAGCACTGGCTGTTCTTCCAGAGGGTTCAATTCCCAGCACCCACATGACAACTAACAAATGTCTGTAACTCCAGTTTCTGGGGATCTGATACCTTCACACCAATCCACATAAAATAAAATTAAATAAATTATTTTAAAAAAATAAAAAAATAAAGGCTCTTTGCTTTTACATACGGGACTTGGTCTCCTTGTTGGCTTTTGGGGGACTTCGCGGATTGGATTGGGGCATAACAGGTTGAGGAAGCTAGCCTTGACCTTGACAATAGGCAGCTCTCTGAAGTGAAAGGGTCAGAAGTTCCTCTTGCAAGAGATAGGAATAACGACTACTTTATCAAGCAGGACCTTTCCCCCCCGCGGGAATGGAGACCCTTATCCAAATGTCTGACCCTGGGAAAAGGACTTCTGGAATGCAGGTACCATACTACAGTTTCTTAGTCTTACTCTTTGGGCCTGTTCCCCTCATAACGCTCCCAAAAGGGAAGGTTCTTACTCTTTTTCCCAGGATACCGGATCTTTCTGATTTCTCTTTATTTATTAGTTGAACTTTTGTGCCTAATGGCCTCAGGCTTTGGATCTAGACGTAGGCATTTCACCCGTGGGATTGGGAGTGCCCAGCAAGCCCTAGCGTTCCCATATTCGCTGTGAAGCGGAGGGCACAATGGAATCCCTGCCTCCACAGTGCGGGGACTTTTCCCCAAAGAATCACTCTGTTTAGAGAGGCTTCCATTCTACACATTTTCATCCTTTACCAAAGCCCATATGAAATTTTCCAAAAGGGAAAGGCAATAATAGTGAGATTCATTAAAAATAAAAGTAAAAAGGTGCTAGAGACATGTGGTTTGCAGTGTGGAAATGCTGGAAGTTTGTCAAGCAGCAATTGCCACCACAGTGAAGGTGTCTGTCACCAACCTTGACAATCTGAGTTTGATCCTCAGGACTCACACTGTGGAAGGAGAGAACTGGCGCGCGCGCGCGCGCGCGCACACACACACACACACACACACACACACACACACACACACACACATTGTCCCTGGACTTCCATGTACAATCATAGCCTGCACACCCATACACAACTATAAACACAATTTTAAGTGGTGTGTAAGGAGACAGAGCAGCTGAAATGCACTGTGGTGTGACCTTTTATTTTCTTGGCACTCTAGTGGTGAGGCATAGCTCACTGTTAGAGTGTGTGCTTAGTATATGTGAAGCCCTGGGTTCAGTTTTCACCCCAGAATATTTAAGAAAGGAAAGGAAAAGAGAATAGATGGAGCAGGAACAGGAGGATGAGGCAGCAGCAGGGACCCACAGAGCCTACGAGTGGCGTAGGATACGCAAACCTAGTCCTATCCCTCCACTTAGTGATTGTATTTACTTCAACAAGGTGGTTATGCCACCATTTGTCCTCTGCCCCAAATGGTGATGTTTGTCTGGTAACCACTGTGGCAAGAAAGAGGTGAGGGGTACAAAACCCCAGACGGCACAGCCAGCGCAACCAGCATCAGGACAGATCTGCTTAGTTACAGGTATAGCCTCAGAAACCCAGCTTGGGGCATAGTAACAGGTGGCTTTCAGGAAATACTTGTTCAGAGAGTGAATGACACATTTGCTGAACGGTAAGGCATTATTCAAATATTCCTTCTGCGTATTTATCCTCACTGCTCTTACTTGCTCACCCCCTTCCAAGTTGAGTGGTGAGATGGGTTATCTGCACTGACCTGGAGCACCGGACAATTCTTTTTGGTCCTCCTTTATTATAAAAATGAGTCTTTTTTTAAAATTTTATTTATTTATTATGTACACAGTGTTCTACCTGCATGTATGCCAGGACACCAGCTCTCATTATAGATGGTTGTGAACCACCATATGGTTGCTGGGAATTGAACTCAGGACCTCTGGAAGAGCAACCAGTGCTCTTAATCTGTGAGCCATCTCTCCAGCCCCCAAAATATGAGTCTTTTAATGCGAAAGGTTTGTCCATATTTTTTAAAGCAGCTTTTGCATTTTTGTAGTATACCACCTTCTCTTGAGCAGCCCCCTCCCTTAACACTTTGTGTAACTGTTGTACTTGGCATCAGACTCCCTATTTAGAGACATCCATAAATCACAACAAGAGGTTTATATAAACCTGGATCTCTCTTCTGACGGAGACAGCTGTGGTGGAAATGACGGCAAGGAGGTCTCATCTGACAGCCGACTGCCACAACACAGCCACTCCTCATTGTTTTTGATTTTTTTATTTCAACCAGCCTCGGGTTTATTTAGCAAATGATTTCATCTACCTTCTCAGGTGCAATAAAGGGCATTTTGAATCTCTATGAATCACATAAAAACATTTGAATAGGTACATCGTGATTTATATTGGGGGTAAATCTGGATTTCTCATATAACAGAGACAGTTTATTTAAGTACGATATGCACCTGGAAGAAATTATTGGGAATAAACCCAAATCATGTCACATGAAATACCAAGAGTTTTCGGTTTTTGTTTGTTTTCCCCACAAAGACAAGATTTTTTTTTTCCTTTTTTTCAAGACGGGGTTTCTCTGTAGCTTTGGAGCCTGTCCTGGAACTAGCTCTTGTAGACCAGGCTGGCCTCGAACTCACAGAGATCTGCCTGCCTCTGCCTCCTGAGTGCCGGGTTCAAAGACACGTGTGTCACCACTGCCCGGCAAGATACAGCTCTTAGGAGGCAGAGGCAGGAGGATTGCTTCAAGTTCCAGACCAGCCTGGGTTATGATAGAGTGAGGCCCTGTACCAAAATAAACAATAACATAACACAAAACAGAAAGTGGGGGAGGGGGAGAGATGGCTCAGTGGGTAAAGACACTTGCTACCAGCCTGAGCTTGCCACGTGGTGGAAGGAGAGAATCTATAGCTGTTAGGTGACCATCAGTGAAAGGATAGAAAAAAGAAAGGCGAACTGGGTACCTTTCGTTGGGCCATGCCAAGGTATGCCACTAAGCAAACATGCCACTGGCAACGAGTTGATTGGGGGAGGGGAGGAGGAAAGTGAAAGAGGACAGGAGAGAGGCAGGCAGGCAGGCAGACAGGGAAGAAACAAGAGGAAGAAGAGAGGCAAGAGAGGAAAGAGGAGGCAAAGAGAGCGAGCTGGGTAGGCACTTTAATTTTTTTTTTTTTTGGTTTTTCGAGACAGGGTTTCTCTGTGGCTTTGGAGCCTGTCCTGGAACTAGCTCTTGTAGACCAGGCTGGCCTCAAACTCACAGAGATCCGCCTGCCTCTGCCTCCCAAGTGCTGGGATTAAAGGCGTGCGCCACCACCGCCCGGCAAAGAATAGTTTTTTTTTGTTTTGTTTTTTTTTGGTTTTTCGAGACAGGGTTTCTCTGCAATTTTAGAGCCTGTCCTGGAGCTAGCTCTTGTAGACCAGGCTGGCCTTGAACTCACAGAGATCCGCCTGCCTCTGACTCCCGAGTGCTGGGATTAAAGGCATGCACCACCGGCTGGGTGGGCACTTTTTGTTAATTGTTTTTTTCATTTATTTTACATACCGACCCTAAATTCCCCTCCCCTGTCTCTTCTTGTTCCCTTCCCCCACCTCCCATCTATGCTCCTCCCCCAGCCATTCCTCCTCCAGCTTCATTCAGAAAGGGGCAGGCCTCCCATGGGCATCAACAAAGCGTGGCACACCAAGTTGAGGCAGGACCAAGCCCCTCCCCTCCATCAAGGCTGGGCAAGGCAACACAGAATGGGGAATAGGTTCCCAAAAGCCAGCTCAAAACCCAGCTCAAGTGCCAGGGACAAGTCCTGATCCCACTGCTAGGGGGCCCACAAACAAACCAAGCTACATAGCTGTCACCCACATGCAAAGGACCTAGGTCATTCTCATGCAGGATCCCTAGCTATCGGTCCAGAGTCCATGAAACAGGTAAGCTGTCTCTGTGGGTACCTAGCAGGCACTTTTAAAGGTTGTACATGTCACATAGCTGACATAGAAAGGCACCTGGCAACAGGTGATGATGTAACTGATTGGGAGGCAGAGGCAGGCTGCTGCAGCGGTGGAAACTAACATGTAACAAAATGCATTGTGTGTGTGTGTGTGTTGTGTGTGTGTGTGTGCAGGCTAGTGCACAACCTTTGCTGTCATTCTTCACTTGCTGTCCACTTTGTTTTTTGAGATAGGGTCTCTGACTGGCTTCACCAAGCTGGCCAGGCTGCCTGGTCATCAAGTTTAATCTATTTCTATTTCCCAGCACTGGGATTATAAACTCCAGCAAACATGTCTGCCTTTAAAACAAGAACAGTAAAAACATGACTTCTGAGGGATTGAACTCCGGGACTTATGCTTGCAAGGCTGTTTACCCAGCCCTGAAATCCTTCTCAAGATGTGCACTTCAGTGAGTTTTTGTATATTGTGCAATTATACTATCATCAGTAAATCCAGAACATTTCATCACCAAAAAGAAACTCTGTCTGTGCATGCCTGGCAGTGCTGGCATATGCCTTTAACCCCAGCACTTAGGAGGCAGAGGCAGATGGATCTCTGTGAGTTCGAGGTCAGCCTGGTCTACAGAGTGAGTTCCAGTACAGGACCCAAGCTATAGAGAAACCCTGCATCGAAAAACCAAAACCAAACCAAACCAACCAACCAAACAAAGCCCTCCTGTACTTATTAGCATCTACTTCCAACAACCAACCAAACAAAGCCCTCCTGTCTTAGCAGCATCCGCTTCCTTATCCTTCCTCTCCTAAACCACCAACCTTCCTCTGCTATGGATTTACCTCTTCTGGGCCTTTTTTGTTTGTTTGTTTTGTTTTGTTTTGTATTTTCTTTTCTTTTTTCTTTTGGTTTTTCGAGACAGGGTTTCTCTGTAGCTTTGGAGCCTGTCCTGGAAACTAGGCTGGCTTCAAACTCAGAGATTCACCTGTTTCTGACCTACACAGTATTAAACAGGTATTTAGACTACTTCCAATTCTTTGCTATCACAAATATCACTATAATGGATATCCTTGAATATTTATAATACAAATGAGTACATTTTGAGTTTAGACTTCTAGAAGGAAAACTGCTGGATTTATGCATCAGTAATTAATGCTGTTACTGCTGAGTTATACCACTAATAGGCTGTGGTTGTTGTTGTTGGTGGTGGTGGTGATGGTGGTATGTGTGTATCTCTACTGTAGATGTGTTGCCCTGGCTGGTCTTGAACTCCTGGCTTACTATCCCTTTTTCTCAGCCCGTGAGCAGACGGTACTATGATTATGCACCATCAACCACGGTTCTTGACCTTCAGTGTCAGATGGCACAGCAGAAATGCGTGTGCTTTTGGAGGCAAATTAACAAGGTTAGAAACTTGGTTCTGTTGCTTATATATTAAATAACCACTCGGTTGTGGTGATTTTCTTGCAGGTTTTACAGCAGGCAGAGGAAAAAAAAAAAAAGATCAAGATTGAACTCAGCTCAGCCCGATTTTATTGTAACTGGTGCTGAGCCAAAACTTCTATTGTCTCGCCCAGATCATTTTACTTTAGCTTTATTTAAGCACAACACAATTTTGAAAAAAAGCATTCAGATAACAATTAACTCAGCCCCACATGTTTACACTGAGATTCCGTACATAGTACACTTGGCTTCTTTCACAAGAATGGGTACTGTTGACTCAGAGGTAGTGCCTGAGATCTAGGGAGCGTGACTGAGATAAGCAATGCCTGTGGGTGTCAGGATCACCTGGCCCGAGATAACATAGAAGTCATTTAGGCTGTTGTAAAGCCCAAGTGACATCACTCATAAGAGTGGATTTTATGATCTAAAAGCAATGCTCAAGAATTACAAGAAAAGGTCTTGGATCAGTAAAAACATAAACTCTAGGAGCTAAGGGCAGAGCCTATCTTGTCAGACAGCAAAGGATCATCAGGTTGTAAAACCTCACTTGGTCTTAGTTTGTTCCTTTCTACAACAAAGATAACAGTGTCTTCTGTAAGGTTTAATCAGAAGGTATATTGATACCCTCAGAATGGTGCCTCAGAAGTCTTCCTCCTCCATGACCTCTTCATCCTCTTTTGTTAAATGCTAAACCACACCTTCATGTATTAGTTCTTGTTACTAGATTGCTGTGTGATCTTGAGTCATTATAGTCTCCCCCCCCCCCCCCGCTTTTTGTATTTTGTTTTTGAGTCATGGTTTCTTTGTGTAGCTTTGGAGCCTGTCCTGGAACTCACTCTGTAGAGCAGGATGGCTTTGAACTCACAGAGATCCGCCCGCCTGTCTTCTGAGTGCTGAGATTAAAGGCATGTAGCACCACTGCCCATAGTTTCCCCTTTTTAAAAAAAGCTGGGTGTGGGGCTGTACTGCTGTGAGTGTAGCCAGGGAAGGCTGAGTGAGGAAGGGGTTCCATTGGGGGCTACAGAGTGAGTTCAGCAGAGGGCTTGCCTGATGTGAATGGAGCCCTGGGTGACATTCCAGACAGTGGATAAACTGGGTGTGGTTCAATCCCTTGTACCACAGGAACTAGACATAAACTGTATGTAATGATGTACTAAATTCTGCTTTATTTGTCTCATATATCTGTGTATGCACATATATATATGAGGGGGGAGGGAGGAGAGAGACATGTGAAAGCAGGGAAGACAGAAGAAAGGAAGAAAACCGGGAAGATTGTGGAAAGAAGCAGAGGAGGGTAGTGGGTGGAAATGTGAGTAATATATATATATGTATATGTGAAAATGTAATAAAACTCATTATTTTATTCATGAAAAATTAATGAATGAAAATGTAGAGTTGAACTAGATACATATGTCTCTAAGTTTACAAAGACAACTGTGGCCGCAATATTTAATTTTTCATTGCTTAATATTATTCTTTAGTGTTCTTGCATTTCTGCTTTCCCATTACTGATGGGTGGAGACAACAGAGATTTATACTTTTGACTTGTGCTAGCTCTGACTTCAGAACTACATGCTTCTGTGGCAGTACCCCTCCCCCCATATATCTATACACACTCAGGCACACGTGTATATACAAATATAAACCTGTAGATGGATATTTTTTGTGTCTTGCTATGGCTTTTCTCAAATTTAGCAAATTTCTGTTCCCTTTCTGCTCCTTCTGGAGGGGACTACTTATCCAATCTTTATGTCTCAGCCTAGCAATCCCTATAGATACTAGAATTAGATGATCCACTCCACTCACCACTAAGCTGTCAATTTGACAGAAGTAACTATGTCTGTTTGCTTGCTCCAGAGTCATATCCTTGATACCTTACAGTGCTGGGCATAAGCAATTGATAAATATTTCTTGTTTTTTTTCTGAGATAGGGTTTCTCTGTAGTTTTGAAGCTTTACCAGTCTGGCCTCGAACTCACAGAGATCTGCCTGCCTCTGAGTCCTGAGGGCATGTGCCACCACTGCCCAGCAAAAATTATTTCTTTTATGTGCATTGATGTTTTGTCTGTATGCATGTCTGTGTGAGGGTGTCAGATCCCCTGGAACAGGAGTTACAGTCTTGAGCTGCCATGTAGGTGCTGGGAATTAAACCTGGGTCTTCAAGAAGAGCAGCCAGTGCTCTTACCTGCAGAGCCATCTCTCCAGCCTGAGAAATATTTCTAATATTGATCGTTAGTACCTTTATGCAGTGGAATTTAAAGTCACCATCCATTTTACTTATTTTCAGATGGGTATTGCACTTACCTGTAATCTCAGCACTAAGGAGTTGGAGGCAGAATTAGGAATTCCAGGACAGCTTGTTGACCATGAAACCCTAGCACAAAATAAAAATAAAAGCCACATTATGTTTTAGAGCCTCCTGATTTAAAAAATATAAATTATAACCCTGAGTTCGCCAATTTTCTAAAATAAGTGTTGGTTTAGACTAGAACAATACTTCACTGGTCTTAGTTTTAAGAATTCTTTTCCATTAAACTCTGGTTGTCGATATAGTCTCCTTCCAAAGAAAGCTGGCTTTTGCTGAGTGGATTATTAAATGAGAGCACCAGTATGTAATTAGTAACTTTTTTTGTTTTTCGAGACAGGGTTTCTCTGTAGCTTTGGAGCCTGTCCTGGAACTAGCTCTTGTAGATCAGGCTGGCCTCGAACTCAGAGATCTGCCTGTCTCTGCCTCCCAAGTACTGGGATTAAAGGCATGTACTACCACTGCCTGGCCCCCACTTAACTTTTAACTTGATAAAAGTGAACATTTGGGAAAAAGAAAGTTACTATATAAAGATTGCAAGGTCTGAGTTTTTGATCTTCTCTCATAGTAAGGAAAGCAGGCCTTTTTCTTAGATGGAGCTACCTATCTCTACTTGTCTATCTATCTATCTACCTATCTATGTATCTATTTTTGTGGTATTTCCTGAATGCTAGTGGCAAACTCAATCCTTAGCATTGGGCTACATTCTCAGCCATCTCATGTTTTATTTGATACAGCGTTCTTCTATGTATTCAAGGATGACCTGAACTTGTATGGATCCTCTTGCGGCTCCCTGTCTCCTGAATGCTGTGGATAGGTGTGTGCCACCAAGCTCATCTTCTCCCATTGGACTTATTGTAAAAAGGTACTTTACAATAATGTATGAGTTTTCCTAAGCCTAGCCCTTATTCTATCACCATTTAAAAAAAGCTTTAAAGGGTGTTTTCACCTTAGCCTCCAGCTCCCTAGGTAGCCCAGGATGACCTTAAACTTCTCTCTTCTTATCTCCCCAGAGCTGTCACCCGCACCCAGTTCACGAGATGCTGGAGAGCAAATCCAGGGCTTCACATATGCTAGACAAGTAGATCCGGCTGAATTAAATTCCCAACACCTATGCTCTGTTCACTAATAATTAATTGCCTTACACACATATTCCCTGTTTGGCTGATTCACAGAGGTGCAATGCAGTATTTACACTGCAACCCGTACCCCACCTGCAGATGTCAAAAGAGGGGGGCTTATCCCAGCTTGTTTGTAGCTCTTGGAACTGAAGGCAGAGCTGCGTGAAAATCGAGTCTTAGCTAGTGCGGCGTCTAAGTAGTTTGGGTGAAATGAGACCTGTTTTTTGTTTGTTTGTTTGTTTTTCTTTCTTCTTTTTTTGGTTTTTCGAGACAGGGTTTCTCTGTGGCTTTGGAGCTTGTCCTGGAGCTAGCTCTTGTAGACCAGTCTGGCCTCAAACTCACAGAGATCTGCCTGCCTCTGCCTCCCAAGTGCTGGGATTAAAGGCGTGGGCCACCACTGCCCGGCCGAGACCTGGTTTTATATGTTAACTTTTGTCACCTCAATTTGTCCAAGTTGCAACATTTAAATTGTACAAAAGCGTTTCCTTGGTATCTCTTGTGGAAAATGATTTGGAGTTAATATTGGTTCAACTGATTTGACTATTACCTAGCATAAAGAAAGCACTGCTTATGTACTGTCTGTATTGGTGGTAATGCAGGATGGCTTCGCTAGAAAGAAGCTACTGAAGAGCTCTTCCTTTGACTATCAAGTGGTGCAAGTGTGTGTGTGTGTGTGTGTGTGTGTGTGTGTGTGTGTGTGTGTGTGTATGTACTATAGAGAAACAAGCCAAGGGGAAATATCTAAAAGCCAGCAGTCTTTCTCCCCTTATCATTAGGATGTAAATTATGTGGAAGGATCTCTAGTATTGTTTGCTTATGTCATGCTAGGGTCTGGGAGGACTGGTCCACATGGTCTCCTGGAAGGCAGACGGTCTGGAAGGAATAGACGGTTACAGAAAGCACCCTGTTATAGCCTACCCCTGGAGGCCATTTTTTTCTCTGCGCTAATGCGTATTTTATTATTTATCTTATAGACTTTACATGTGTATGTGTTTTGTCTGATGCATGACAGAGCACCACAAGTATGCCCGGTGCCTACAGAGGCCAGGGCAGGAATCCCCTGAAATGGAGTTAATGGCTGGTTGTCAGTCGCCATGTGATTGCGATTGCTGGGAATCGAACTGTGCGCCTTTGTACGAGCATCCAGCGCTAAACTGAGTTACAAAACCGGGATCAACCATTTATACACCCCTTTCGGCCCACAGAACTCAGGAGGCGAGAAGGCGGCCATGCGGGAAAGAGGCCACGCCAAGTGTCCGGAAGACCCCGCTGGGCTGGCCTCCTCCAACGGGGTGCGGACCGCGCCTGGGCTCAGGAATCCGCAGCGCGCCGCCCGGCCCAGGCCCTCAGCCCGAGGCGACGGCGTCGACACACTCGCCGGGCGTGGCGCTCGCCCCTTTTGGCGGGCTAGGCGTCGCGAGGCCCCGCCCCCCGCGCGGTCTCACCGCATTCTCGAAGGCGGGCACTGCGTTCCCATTGGCGGAGCGGGCCCACTGAGGCTCCGCCCCCTCCCGGGCCCGACGCGAGCACGTTGGTGGCCGGGACCGGTGGGGAAGCCGCCCGGGTGGGGAGCGGCTCTCGGACGGGGGCGAGCGGCGCGCTGGGGCCGCCTTGACGTTCGGGAGGCGTCTGTGCGGGCGAGCGCGGCCCCCGGGGGCGGGCAGGGGAGAATCCGGCGGCGGGCCAGCCCCGCCGTCCTTTCTCCCCGCAAGCCCGTCGACCTTGTGGGCGGAAGCTTCCCGGAGCTGCTCACGCCCGCGCCATGGCGACTGCTGCGGAGACCGAGGCCTCTTCGACGGACACGAGCTGGGGAGGCGGCGGCGGCCGAGACGACGGGATGAAGCCAGCGCTTCCGGAGCCGGAGTCCTCGCCACAAGATGGCGGCGGCGGCGGCGGCTTCTTCTCAGCCGCCGAGCTCGGCGGCGGCGGCGCGGGGCCTGAGGAGACCGCCCGGAGCCACTGCCACGAGCAGCCTCAGCACGCTTCCGAGGCGGCCGCGGCCGCTGTCCCCAAAGGCGCCGAAGAGCCGGAAAGGCCCGTTAGGCGGAGTTTTCAGATCCCCAGGAAGAGCAGAGAAAAGAAAGGTGGTGCCTCCCCTCCTCCCCGATCCCTCTCTCTCTCTTCTCCCCCTTCATCTTCTCACTAGGACTTCTCTGTCTCCTCTCCCACACCCACCCGACACACGTAAACACGCACGCCGGCGCCGGTGCGAGAGGCGAGGGTGCAAGCACGCTCCGCCGCTCCCCCTCTCCCCGTGCAAGCTGGAAGGAGCTCAGGGTTGAAGCGCGTCCATAAGGCTACAGCTCCCGGAGAGGGAAGACGGTGCTCGGCGCCCCTCCTTCCCGCCCCCCCCCCCCGAAGGCAGAGAAGCTGATGTGGCCTCCTAAAGATGCTTCTGAGAAGTCCGCTTGTGGAAGTAGCGGTGGCTGTGGATTCTGAGGCTCACCCCAAGGCCCTTGCGTTCTGAGGACAAGTGTTTCTCACTGTGGGAATTCTTCAGCCCTGTGTCTACTTGAAATGTGCTCGATGCCAGCGTCTTCTCTTACTTAGGAAATCTCCGTTAGGATATGAGCTCCGTGCCCAGTTTTCCATCACACTTCATTTCCATATAGTTTTTTTTTTTAAAGGCTAGATAATGTAGGGGTCTCATGTTTAACTCCAAACTTATTATGGCTTTTGTACTTGAAAAGGATGGGAAGGTAGGTTCTTGGTGCATTAATTTCCTTGTGGAGGAAAATGAGAAGTTCGAGTATGACCAAGAATCTCCAACTTACCTTGAACTTCAGATTTCTACGAAGAATACTCTTAGCTTTTAAAATCAGTACAGAAACAGGTACATTAGTTGTTTACTTTTTGAAATCTCAGTGCCATATTGTAAAACGTACAACACTTTTGTTAGAGTAGGTTTTTGGAATTTTCTGGATTTGGTTTAAATTTTCCCTTGCCTTAACTTCGTGTTACAGTTTTTTAATGGTTTATTTCCCAAACCTGCGTTTCCCCCTTTTGTCTTTTTTTCCATTTGGATCTGGGAAGATTTAGTATTGAAACAGCGTGCACCTGGGTAACCAGCTCTATTTGCACAACTGAGATTATAAAAATACAAAGAAAATTCCTTTCTTTTTAGATGACAAAGCCAAGGAAATAGCATGAGAAACGCAGAGGAGGAGTAAATTGACCTTTGCCCACCTAATTTGAGGAATGTTTCTAGAAATATTCTTAAGTGAGGTAATATACTTAAGGATATAGGGCAAGATAGTGAATTTTCTTGGTGTAGTGAAAAGTGCATGGTTGTGTTAATCCTAGAAAAGTTACTCCCAATAGTCATTGGAATAGGTTGAAAGTTCTTTCAGATAGGATCTGATTATGAGAGTAGGTGTTTTGTTTTTTTGTTTTTTTTTTTTACATTTTCAACCTATATCAAGCTTTCTTGACATCTTTATGTTCAAACCACCTTAAAAACAAAACAACAACAAAAATGCCTCCGTTTTAGTTGGTCTGGCCTTGCCTTAGGGTTTGGTCTGAAGCATGGTGTGGCGGTGTGTTTTTCTTAAATTGCATAAGCTATGTCCAGAAGGTGCTCTGCCTGCACTTGGAAATACTGAGAGTGGCCTGGGGAATTAGGGAACATAAACCCCGCTGCTTTTGCTATTCCTTGGGGGAAATGCTTCTATTTTCCATTTTGCTTAGGGACAGTTTTATGCTAAGGGAGGTTGTGTTAAGAAGGAGTGATAGACTTTTTCATGTTTACTGAAATTCTTTACCTATAACTGTACACCAGGCCATAGTTGTTCTAACAGCATATGATAGGGCTAAATCAAAACTTTAAAAAAACCCAAAAAATAGAGATAGGCTCTCAACTTGTTCAGGCTTTGAGTTTGAAATGCTCCTGCCTAAGCCTCCCTACTAGTGGAAATTACAGGTGATAACAGACCATGTTCTAGCTCTTAATAGAGAGCTTTCAACAACTATCTTACCATCTTGGATTTTATCCTAAGTTGGAAGAAGTTAGTCTTGGAATTTCAAATTTTTAGTAGGAAAACATAGTTTATCACTTTAGAATGATTGTAAGAGTGTTTCTTTTTTGTTTCTTGTTTTGAGACTGGGTCTCTTACGTAGTCCTTGTGGGCCTGTAACTTGCTATTTAGACCAGGCTGGCCTGAAACTCAGAGACCCACTTGCCTCTGCCTCCCAGGTGCTGGGATTAAAGACAAGCATCACCACACCCAAGCCTGTTTCTTATTTTTTTCTTAACATCACATAATAGGTTTCTATTGAGCAATAGAGAACTAGTGGTTGGAAGTAAGGAAAAAACAAAACAATATAGGCATTGGTTTCTTTCCATCATAGTTAACTGGAAGGTTTGAAAATTACGTTTGGTGTACTAGTGGTCATCTTACTTCCTAGACTCAATTTTTTTACAGATAGGTCTTAAATTTTTCAGGGTCAAGTTTTGTTGCATTCATATTCTAATAGACTTGACTGCTTTCTGGTGAAATTTAAAGTTAGGGTGTTAATTTTAAAAAAATCTTAAAAGTAAATACTATTAGGTATAATTTGTTGACTTTTAAAGTTATAACAGAGACAGATCTTGCTGCATAGCTCATCTGGCATTTCTTTTGCCTCAAGTATCCTAAGTGCTATGATTTCATACCTATAGTGACTTGTCCAGCTCTTAAACGTTTACTTGATCTTTCCTTGACTGTAATACCTTAGTATCTAAATACGGCCATTTTGGAGGCGTAATACTACTAGCAAGCAATATAATACTTGATAGGTTATAGACCTTACTCTACACTTTGAATATAATAACATTCTCAAAGAATTCTTTGTGGTAGGCATTATGTCCATTTTATGGAAAACGCTGAAGTACTAAGAAATAACTTGTCAATTAGTAAATGGTGGAGATGAATTTGAACATATGTGTAGACTATCTGGAACTACTTTGTGTAGCGAGGTTACTCTTAATAGTCTAAATTTTATTTTTACTTATTTAGGAAGGCGGGATTTATTTTGGCTCACAGTTTCAGAGAATAGTCCATCATGACCTAACAGCAAAAGCATTCGTACATCCACAGTCAGAAAGATGAGAACCCCCCTCACCCACCCCTTTTTGAAGCAGGAGCTCCCTGTGTAGCTCAGGCTGGCCTCAAACTCAAACTTGATACCGCTATCTTAGCCTTTTTAGTGTTGAGTTTATGGCTTGTGTTGCTACCAATGGCATTATAATCTAGAATTGATTATATTTCAGTCTAGAATTGATTATATTATTTTGATCAGCTGTATGAGAAACCAGTGAAATTAGAATAGCATATATTCAACCTTGGGGAGAATTTGAGATTAAATACTGGGGGATTATATGTTCCAAAAAGTTTTGTATTTTAATTTTTTTCAGAGCAGATAGAAATTTAATAAATTGCGAGAACGCCCAAGAGTGGGAGGGAGTCCAAGGGATGACTACCTATATTTTACTGATTTTGATGTGTGGTGTGTATTTATTGGTTGGGCTGTTTTCTTTGGTGTAGATGACCATGAGAATTGCATTGGCCTACATGTAGATGCATTGCCATGTTTTATTCTACATCTAGTATGTCATCAAAAGTAAATTAAAATTAATAGTTGAATTTGACAGTAGTTCTCTCCAAAGTTCTTAGACTAGTGGTACAATTTCTAGAAAATGTTCATCTTTTGCAACAAAATTTGCAGTGACTTTTTTTTCTTTTAAAGACCAGGTTTTAATATAGCCCAGGCTGGATTTACTTCCTGCCTCCAACTCCCCAGTTGCAGGAATTGGACCTGGCTCTGTAGTTGTCTTTTTGAGTTGTGGTGTTTTAGTAGTTGGATATGGATAACTGGATTTTGAAAAGAATGATTTTCTTTACGTAGAAGTAAACCTGAGCAAGAAATTTAATTTGCTGGCTCGTGTTGACTTATGCCAGTGTATTTGTAACTATGTTCATTCAACATTGATGTAGAGATGAAGCACATTCTTAAAACATGAGTAAATTTTTTAGATAGAAAAGCCATTTACAAATCAGTTGTGGCCGGGCGGTTGTGTACACCTTTAATCTTAGCACTTGGGAGGCAGAGGCAGGCGGATCTCTGAGTTCGAGGTTAGGCTGGTCTACAAGAGCTAGTTCCAGGACAGGCACCAAAGTTACAGAGAAACCTTGTCTCAGAAAACAACAAAAAAACCCACAAACAAAACCAAATCAGTTGTGAACAAATGGAGACACATTGTATGATAGTAGTTAGGACCAGTAGAAACCAGCCTTGGGCTCATAATCACAGACCACCGTTGATCACTAGTTGCCTTGCCAATTATTTCCTTTTCTCCCATGTAGTTTAGGCTGGCTTCCCCTTCCCTTTTTCTTTCTAGATAGGGTTTCTCTCTGTAGCCCTGGCTATCCTGGAACTTGGCTCTGTAGACAGACCAGTTTGGCCTCAAACTCAGAGATCTCTTATGCCTCTAAGTGCTAGAATTGAAGGTATGCACCACCTTCAATTCCAATTTCCAATATGCAAAATGACTGCTGCCAATTTTCAACCGCCAATTTTCAATTTTTTATTAGCATTTATTATATACAATAATGGTTTATGGGTTTCATTATGATGTTTTCATACATGTTCATAATGTCATAATCCCATTACCCTTTTTTGTGTCTCTTTAAACACTTTATTTTTAAAAATTATGTGTATTGATATTTTGTATGTCTGCACCATGTGTAGACTGGGTAAGATGCCCGTGCTATGAACAGCCCTAAGCCTCTCACCTCACCCCCACCTCACCCTCCACCCTCACCAATGTTGAGATGGGTGCTAGCTGGAAAGGAGATTAGAAAGCGGAAGTACTGTAAGACCGCTGGCTGTTCTTCTAGGACAGTGGTTTAGTTTGGTTCCCAGCACCCACGTGGCAGCTCACAACTGTCTGTAACTCCAGTTCTAGGGGATCTGATGGCAAACACATGGTTTAGAATTATCTCCCACCCCATCAACCATTAACAGTATAAATCCTCAGAGAGGAATGGAGCTCTAGCATCTCTTCTCTGTCTTGTATAGGTCATGCGTAGGTAAACACAGGGGTTGACTTAAATGCCACCCTTTACTAACTTGTACATTCTCGGTGTCCCTTCTTATCCAGTGTTGCTAGACCTTGGAGGGAGTAATAGATGCCATTTATTCTCTGCTTATAATAGTCACCCACTGCAAAATGACCAGAGCCGACAGCAGCACTCTTCTATGGACTTGCCTCCAGCTTGATGCTCCGTCCCAGCCTCCTAAATGCTGGGATTATAGATATATGCCACCACATGCACCTGGAATGTTTTGTGTTCTTGGGGTTTTGGGATGGAACTCATGACTTTTTACATGCCAGGCAAATGCTCTACTGAGATACATCAGTCCCTTCCATTGGCTGCTGTAGTTATAATTACTTTTTAAGTTGGAAAACTTACATTCTATGTTTTGATAGCAATGTCCCATGTTCCCTAAAGTTTAGCATACATGTATATATAATACAGAAGGTCATATTGGCAGAAAATCAATTGGTCAAACTGAGGAAAATGTTCTTTTGATTAAAGAAGAAAGTTGCTATTCTTTGCTATTGTTTTGTGGGTGTGGCAGTAGGGAAGGAACCCAGGGAAGGCTTCATCTATGCTTGGTGGGCACTTAACCATTGACTTCTATCATTATCTATCTTAACTTTTTATCTTGAGTTAGTGTCTCACTTAAGATGCTCAAGCTAGTCCTGAAATCACTGTAACCCAGGGTGGCCTAGAATTTGGTGTCATTGTACTTCAGACCCTGAGTAGTTGTGATTACAGGCCTGTGCTGCCAGGCCTAGGTTAAACTTTGATCTTGACTGTGATGTGTGTTTTTATTTTTTATTTTTTCTTTGAAACAAGATTATTTCCATGTGGTCTAGGCTGACTAAAAACTTAGTTCTGCCTCCGCTGTTCTGTAATTACAGGTATGTGTTACGTACCTGACCTAAAAAAAATGGGGGCTGGGGGTGGGGATTGCAATGCTATATCTGGGAGTAGTGATGGTGGCACACACCTTAATCCCAGCACTCGGGAGGCAGAGGCGGCCGGAGCTCTGAGTTTGAGGCCAGCCTGGCCTGTAAGAGCTAGTTCCAGGACGGGCTCCAAAGAAACACAGAGAAACCCTGTCTCAAAAAAACAAAAAGAAAAAAAATTCCAGAATTGTAGTTCTGATTTTGTTTTTTTAACCTGCTTTTTTGAGACATAGTCTTACTATATAGACCAAGCTGACCTTGAACTCACCACATATCCCAGGTTGGACTTGTATCATTCTCTTTCCTTAGCCTCTGGATTTACAGTCAACACTACATTTGGCTCTGGTTCTGATTCTTTAGTACTTATCTGTTTTTCTCTTATCTGAATTATCTCTGAATGTCCTTCTAGATATGTGTTTGATCTTGTGTATTATATCTGTAACTAGTTTGTTAGTAGGGAAACTGATAGTTTACTCACCCATCTTTCTGATAGCTTTTTAAGTATTTAAGCAAAATTATGTATTTTTTTTTTAATGTGTGGAAAAAACTTACGTTGCTTCTGTTACTAACTTTTTGTTTTGTTTTTGAGACAGTGTCTGAAATAGCCTGGGTTGTCTTTGAATTCTTGATCCTCCTTTCTCCACCTCCCTAGTACTAGGCTTAAAACAGGTGTTTCCATTCCTCACCTTTCACTTTCGTCGTCCACGAGTATTAGTAATGCCTTTTGGGCTATTTTTTTTTTTTTTTTTGGTTTTTCGAGACAGGGTTTCTCTGTAGTTTTGGAGCGTGTCCTGGAACTAGCTCTTGTAGACCAGGCTGGCCTCGAACTCACAGAGATCTGCCTGCCTCTGCCTCCCGAGTGTTGGGATTAAAGGCGTACGTCACTACCTGCCCAGCATGGCCCATTCTTTTCTGCAAAAATAAAATTAGAAAAAACTATTTAAGGGACTTGGAAGAAGGAGCCGAAGAGATGGCCTAGCAGTACTTGCTGTTCTTCCATGTGACCAGAGTTCAGTTCCCAGTACCTACATGGCAGCTCACAACTAGTTGTAACTCCATACCTTCTTTTGGTCTAGGGCACTAGGTATGGTGTGGTACACGGACAATAAATGGAGGCAAAATACCCATACACTTACACAAAGGCCTTAAAAGAAAGACGGGGTGGAGAACGTGTTAGAAGTCAGTTTCTCTTTTAAAATAGCTTATTTCCTGTGTGTATATGTCTCATGATTTTCTGGTGTGCAAAATAAGGATACAATTAACAGTTTTTTTGATCTGATTGGGTAGCTCATATCTACACATAACCTTAGAGCCAGAGAACCTGAATTTGAGTCCCACCTACCTAATTATCCATTAATTTTGTGCCTTTGGGGTGACCATAACTGTTACCTGTCTCAGGTTAGTTTGTTTTGTTGCTTGTTTCAGTTTTGAGAAAGAGGCATATTGTATTGGTGGGTTCTTTCTTTCTTTCTTTCTTTTTTTTTTTTGAGACAGGGTTTTTCTTATAACAACCCCGGCTGTCCTGGAACTTGCTCTGTAGACCAGGCTGGCCTCAAATTCACTCCTGCCTCTGCCTTCCAAGTGCTGGGATTAAAAGTGTGCGCCACCACTGCCCGTGTATTTGTGTTCCTGATAACTGAGATTATGCATATAACGGTTTCAGTATCTAAAAGTGTTGGTGACCTCCTAGTGATAAGACTCAGTAGCTGTCAGAATCCAGGAAGTAGAATGTTGGATAGTGACTTTACTAAGTGAAATGGATGGTTCCCAGTTAGATACTTTAAGATATAAAGCAGACCACCAGGGAATGTGCAAAGGGTAAGCTTAATAAATTTCTAAACTGCCATTACCAGCAATTGGACTTGAAATCTTTAAAAGTAGATGGTGTAATTTTATTTTGTACATATAACTGTTGGGAAAAAAATCAGAGAAATAATTATGGCCAACTAGTGAATCCATTTGATGTGAAATGCTTAGGATACAGGTATTTATTGTTAGACCTGAAGTAATATGATTATTTCTATTATTCCATTTGTAAGATTTATTTTCCCCCAGTAGCAGGTGTTGTAGTTCCTCTTTGTTTTTTGAGACAAGGTTTCTCTGTGTAGCTTTGGAGCCTCTCCTGAAACTCACTCTGTAGACCAGGCTGAACTCAAACATACAAGAGATCTGCTTGTCTCTGCCTCCCCAGTGCTGGGATTAAAAAGGGCGTGGGCCACCACTGCTCGCCTCTTAGTTACTCTTGACATGACTGTATAGGACATCGCATTGGATTAAATTGGAAATGTTTAGTACTTTACAAAGTGTTAATTTATGTGACTTCTGCTGGATTCCTTTGTATGTGTCTCTAATTTTGTGTGTGTGTGTGTGTGTGTGTGTGTGTGTGTATGGAGAGGTGTGGTATATGCAGGTGATTACAGGTGCCCTTGAAGACCAAAAGCATCAAATGCCATGGAGCTAGAGTTACAGATCTTAGGCTGTCTGACATGGGTGTTGGGAATCAAACTTAATGTTTTTTGCAAGAGCAATAAGCGTTTTGCCAGCCCAGTGTTTGACTAGTATTTGTTCATTATTAGATTGGTTGGAAGTAGTGTTTTCAGTTTAAGGAAAGTAATTTCTGTGTAAACTTTAAAATTTCTTTAGCAGGAGGTAACGTAACAAAAATGTTGAATCATCCACCATTCCTATAAAACAAATTTCAACATCTATTTCTCTTTTCTGTACTTGCATTTTATTTTAAGATAGTGTTCATGTATGTATGATTGGATTTTTTGTTAATTTCTTTTGAGATAGGGTCTTCTCTCAGTATATGTCTGGTGTGGTATTCTGTACAGAGCCTAGGATGACCTTGAATTTGTATTAATTCAGTTTCAGCCTTTTGAATGCTGGGATTATAGTTGTGTTCTACTCCTGCCAAGCTAGCAAGAGCCTGCTCTGCTTTCTTAATTTTTATTTTGTTTGCAGTTCTTAGAATTGAACCCAATTTTGTGCTTGCTAGGAGAAGTGCTTTATCACTAAAAACAAACATTATGGTAGTTGGAGCTTGTATTTGACATAAAACTTTTGTTGCTACTCTGAGAACAGAAGCACAGCCAGTGTTCTGATTGTCTGACAAATCTTCCTGATTTCTGCAATTCTGTCCTGTTTTTGTTATGACGGGGTCTACTTTGTAGCTGAATTTTATTGATATTCTGATGTGGAAGTAAATTCATATGGTGTGAACCTAGGTCTAAATAGTAAATCACTTCTTTTTTTCAAAAGCATACACCCCTTCCCCACCATCAAGTGTTACTGGGATTGGAACTGTAATAAGTGGGTCATGTGGGCCTGTTACTAAGTGGGCCTGTCTTAAGTCATCTTGATGTGAGAGGATAATGTTTTGAGTGTAGCATATTCATTCACGTAGTGTGTCTTGGGGGAAGCAGCTTCTTGTGATCTATGCTTCAGTGAAATTTTTTAATATAAACTTTGAAAAAAAAAAGTACTGTCTGTGTATTTTAACCATGAAATTGACTTGGCACTACTCATACTTCTACTTACGAACATGGAAAAGATAAGGTGTAATGTGTGTTCTCACAGAGGTGACATTTTAGACTGGATACATGTACAAATTTGATTGCAGGATACTTTTAGTAGTCTTACTCTGTGTCTCTCCCCTCCTTTTTTTTTTTTTTTTTTTAAAAGCTTATAGTGAGTCTTTCTTTCCCTGTTTTCTTATTTCTGTCAGGCCGAGAGCTTCCTGGGAACAGTTCTGCCTCTGCCTCTTATCCTGTAACTTTACCAGGATCTGACTTCTTCTGGGCTTTTAGGGACCCAGACTCAGGTTATTAGGCTTGCACAGACAGCTAAGCCATCTCAACAGCCACTTTTTTTTTTTCAGTTACATTATTGTAACCATGTTTAATTTATTTCTCAGGATGTTTGCATATGTTGTCTTAAAAGTAGGTATACATTGGGTTTTACCTAACGCACATTGTTAGGACAATTTGTAATCAGAAACTTCATTTTTAGAGCTAATACTGTGATACATGCCTAGTTAAAGAATGGGTATGTCACTTGACATTGTATCTTTTATAGTCTAATGAAAAAGAACTGAAAGTACAGTAAGCAGCTTATTTATAGTTAGCTTTCAGGTGGCATACTTTTTTTCTGTGTTTATTTACTTTTTAATTATGTGTATGTGTGTCAGGGGATGTGCTCATGGGTGCAGGTGTTTAAGGAAGCCAAAGGTGTCAGATTCTCCGAAGCTGGAGTTACAGGTTATGAGCCACATGATGTGGGTGCTGAGACTTGAACTTATGTCCTCTGGAAAAAACAGTACACGCTCTTAACCACTGAGCTGTCTATCCAGCCCCGCAAAGTGGCATGCTTCTAAGAGTATGTATAAAACTGAGAGTGATGGCACATGCTTATAATCCCAGTACTTGAGAGGCTGAAGCTGGAAGATGGCACGTTTGAGGTCAGTCTAAGCTACATAGTGGATTTTAGACTACTAGGGATTTTTTTTTTATTTTTATTTTTTAGTGAGACCTTGTTTCAAAATATAAATATACGTACATCAGTGTTTTCAGTGGAACCCAAATGTTACTTGAGTATTTGTTGGCCTTTAAATAATATCTTGAAAAAATACAAATGATGAATATAACTCTTTCTATGAATGATTCTGTCTACAGTGAAAAAGTATGTCTTGATTTGTGGAAAGTTTATATGTATAGATCTGGTATTTGAAATTAATTGAATGAAATTTTTATGTATACATTAGAAATTTAAGGTTATTAAGCCTTATTTAATGATATTGTTTGTTGGCTTTTTTTATTTTGAGGTGGGATCTTAACTATATAGCCCTGGCTGGCCTGAAACTCAATCTGTAGACCAAACTGACTCAAGAGATCTGCCTATCTTGAACGTTGTGATTAAAGGCATGTGCCACTGTGCTTGGTTATTAAACCAAATAGGTTAGATGATTAGTGTTATAAAAATTCCAGTGCCAGAGAGTTGTTGTAGCTGGTAAAAGCACTCGCTATGTATGTAAGCTTGAATTTACCACAGTCGAAGGAGAAAACTGATCTGAAAGTTGTTCTATGACCTATACATGTACATCTTGGCATGAGCATACCCACGTTCATGCATGCACACAAATTTGAGCCAGATGTGGTGAGACATGCTTATTATTTCCATCACTCGGGAGACTAAAGGAAGAATTTGAAGTTATCCTAGGCCACTCAAGTGAGAATTTGTATCAGAGATGGAAAAAGAAAATTAAATGGAATGTAGAGTGGTAAACACAAGGCATAAAACTTAATTGTTTTAACTTTGCACCAGCTGCTTTGTTCTGCTTAGCACTTCTTTCGTTGTACTGCCTTACATAATGTATTTGGCATATAATGGTTATTAGAAGTGGAGTTTTCCATTTTACAATAAGAGAACTAGGCTGTTTGATTAGGTTATATATCATATGCTACAAGACCAGTAAATGACAAATCTGGTATTTCAGTTTTTTAAAACTTTACAAATCTGTTTTCTAATACTGTTATTGAATCATACGAAGTAAATGTTCTATTACTTTTTCCTTTTTGAAGACAAGTCTCACTAAGTTGCCTAGGCTGTCCTTGAACTTCATCTATACTTAGCCATCAAATAGCTAGGATAAAGTGGTGGTGCACACCTTTAATCTCAGCGCTCTGGAGGCAGAGGCAAGCTACAGAACAGTCAGGGCTACACAGAGAGACCCTATCTCAACTTTAATGTTTGGTAGTTAAAAATGTTGCATTTTTTATCAGTAATAAAGCTGTTTGAGTACTGCATACTACTCTTAACTTTATTGCTAAATACAAACTACCATTTTAGTTTATAGGTACATTATCTAAAGTTGGATTTTGCTTTTTTTTTTTAAAGATAGGATCTTGCTATAAAGTCCTGTCTGGCCTGGACCTTGTTCTCTAGATCAGGCTGCCTCAAACTTTTGGTTTCCTCTTTTCTTTGTCTTCCAAGTGTGGTAATTACAGTCAGGAGCTCTCGTGCTGGGTTTAGGCTTTCATTTATGGTAAGTCTTTATATCTGTTAAACTACCATAGTCTTAGACATACTTTTTCAGTGTAGTGTAAATAGGGATTGAGACAAGTTGAGTACATGTATATATTCCCATGAGAATTTAACAATAGATTGCCTTATGTAGCATCCTTGAGGCTTATGAAATTGCAACCCTTTTTTTGTGTGTGAAGCCAGATCCTCATTGCTGAAGGAACTAGTTAGTCTAGGTAAGTCTTAATTTTTCTTCAGTGAGTTAAAAACATTATTTATGTCTGTGTGTGTATATGCACATGTACACATGGGTATGCAAAGGGTGGGTAGACAACTTTTTATGAGGATTAATCTAAGGACCCAACTCAGTTGTCAGGTCTGTGCTGTAAGCACCTTCGCCTGTTGGGCTATTTAGTTGGTCATCTTCAGTGAGTTTTAATAACTCTTGCACGTCATAAAATAATTTTTGATGCCTTTTGTTCATTTGAAGTTAGATATAAAATAAAAACCAAAAAATGTACATTTATGATAGAATAATCTTACAATGCCTTTTTTTAATTTTTAGCACTTTTGCAGTCATTAACTCCAGGCTCTAGAGAATTTGAAGATGTTTTAAATATTCTCCATTCATCTTACCTTGAGCCATCCTCAGTAACACATTTTAACTATAGAAGAGCTTGCTTGATACATAATGAACTTTTGGAGAAAGAGGTATGTAATTAGCCCATGGAAGAAATCCCTTTTTAAGTTTTTTAAATGATTTCTTTATAGTGCTAGGAATTAAACCCCTGGGTTGAACTCATGTATAATTCTGATATAACATACAAATGGAATTTTACAATGTTTAATATTTAATGCTTTCTAATGGATGTGAAACACTGCAAAGTTTGGTTTTATACCAGCTAGTATGCTACCAAAATTTAACTGAATATCTTCTTGAAGGGCACTGTTAACCAGTTCTCAAAAAAATAAACATTTGATAGTTTGATGTGGTTTCATGGTATAGTAGGGATTATTTGTTAATTGTATAAGGAAATTTTATCTGAAGTTACAGTACATGATTGAAGAGGTAGCCTGAATACAAATACAAAATGCTTGCTATTCTATAGTTTAAGTAGATAATCTGTTTGAACCTAAAAGTAAACCCAGCAGTTTAGATTACTTGATGAATATGGAGCATACTGTTAGGATACCAAACAGAGGCTGGCCTCGAACTCAAAGGGATCTTCCTGCTTCAGCCTCCAGACTGCTGGCTTTCCAAGTGCCACTATGCCTATTTAAATAAATCAGCCACCTGTTATGTCCAGTATACCATGTTAAGTGAGAAGTAAAAGATAACAAAACATCATTTTATAATCTTTGAGGAGATGGGGGAATAGTAAATTTTTAATAGAAAATTGGCTAAAATTGGTAAGTACTAGATACTTTGGATTATTTTATATGGGGGGTTAAAAATGGGAAGAAATAAGATTGAATTGAATATTGAATAGCAGAAAGCATTGAGAGGAAGATTTTTATTTTGATAGGTTTGAGATTTCTTAGAAAAATTTCTTTAAGCTTAATGAAACAATCATGCTAAGTAGTTATAGATAGATGAATTTCTTTTAGTTTACAGAAAAGAGAAGAGAACTGAAGTTTGATGGTCGATTGGATAAGGAACTTTCAGAATCTTATGCATTTCTCATGGTTGATCGATTCCAGGTGAGATAATTCTGTTTCTGTTGTAAGTCACGAGTTTCACAATCATTTAACAATACATTTTGATAAGCATGAGGTAACTTTTTTCCATGAGAGAGAGAGAGAGAAAGTGAGAGAGTATTGAATTCAGGTTGTCAGTTTTGGTGGTAGATCCCTTTACCTACTAAGCCATCTTACCTAACCTTTGTTTATTCCTTATGATTTATCTTTATTTTTAATAAAGTGTATGGTGTGTGAACATGAGTTTGGATGTGTATTGGCTCTCCTGGAGAGAGAGTTACAGTAGTGAGCTGTAGTGCAAGCAGTAGTGAGCTTGTTTGTTTGTTTGTATTGAGCCGTGGTCTTGCTCTGTAGATCAGGTTGGCCTTGAACTTGGGGGCATCTTGCTGCCATTCATCTGTGGTTACAGGCATTCACTGTAACAACATTTTTATTGACATGTAAGTAGAAGAAATGATTCAGAGGGGCAGATTATATGTTTTGTAATTTCTTTTTCTTTAAATTTTTTTTTAAGATTTATTTATTAGGTATACAGTGTTCTGTCTGCATGTATGCTTGTTGGCCAGAAGAGGGCACCAGATCTCATTACAGATGGCTGTGAGCCACCATGTGGTTGCTGGGATTTGAACTCAGGACCTCTGGAAGAGCAGCCAGTGCTCTTCACCTCCAGCCCCGTAATTTCTTTTTCAAATATAGTCATTGTTTCTCTGATCAGTTCTGTTTGTTCCCTTAGAGTATGCTTGATTAAACCCTTTCTCTTAGGAAAACAAAATTGTCTCCATATATATAGTTATTATTATTGTTTTTGGTTTTTTTGAGACAGGGTTTCTCTGTAGCTTTGGAGCCTGTCCTGGAACTAGTTGTTGTAGACCAGGCTGGCCTCGAACTCAAGGAGATCCGCCTGTCTCTGCCTCCTGAGTGCTGGGATTAAAGGCGTGTGCTGCCACCACCCAGCTCCATATATATTCCTTTTTTTTTTTAAGATTTATTTATTTATTATGTATACATTGTTCTGCCTGCATGTACACCTGCAGGGCAGAAGAGGGCACCAGCTCTCATTACAGATGGTTATGAGCCACCATGTGGTTGCTGGGAATTGACCTTTGGAAGAACAGTCAGTGCTCTTAACAGCTGAGCCATCTCTCCAGCCCCTTCATATATATTCTTATAGCCATTTTTCACCCTTTAATTAACAGTAGTGATTAACTTTCTCTTTACTTGGGGCTGGAGAGGTGGTTCAGAGATTAATAGTATTTGCTGCTCTTCAAGAGGACCTGAGTTCAATTCCCAGCACCCTTATTGGTCAGCTCACAAGTACCTGTAATTCCAGCTCCAGAGAATCCACTGCCCCTTTCTGGTGTTTGAGGACACTGCACAGACAAATGCATATTGTTTATAAAAAAGTATTAAAAATAAATCTTAAAAAATATTTAACTATTTTTGTGTCTTCCTTTTTGTTTGTGAGAATATCTGCTACAAGTAGCATAGGTAAGGATAAATTTCTGATAGGATTACCTAAGAAATTTAAGCAAGTTTTTCATTAAATCTCACTATTTCGCTGAAGTGAATTGTGAAATTTTTGTAATGTATAGTTTGGAAGATTAGTTTTTAAAATTTTACAAATTATTTTTTCTTGTTATGATTTCAAACTGAAACATTTCTTTTACTTAGGTTCAAAGCATATGTGAAAAAGGATTACAAGTGGGCCAGTCCAAAATAACCATTCTTGGCAGTCCTTCCATGGGTAATTATTTTGTTTTGTTTTTTTTTTGCTTTTTTTTTTTATTAACTGCTATTAGTCACCACTTAAACCTCTCAGTGTGATCTGCTTGTAGTCACTGTTTATAACTAGACCAACTTCTGAAATGTAATGCTGATTTTTATTTCTTCGTTTCTGAGTTTTGCATACTTCTGATTGGTCAAATATTATGATTTAAAATGTTTTATTCTGGTCAAAATGATTTTGAAAAATTGATTAATTTCCTGTTTTACTCTGGTTTAAGCATCAGCCTTCTCTGCTGTCTTTAGTATTTCTCTTAAAAAGTTGGCATATCTCCTATCCCTTTTATTATTAGTTAAATATTTTGATTTTAAAAAACCTAATTCAAATTATTTTTCTGTTTCTGTTAGGTATCTATCTATGTAGATATGCAGATCTCTTACAGGCTAATCCTTTGGAAGTTGGGGCAGTGGGAGATGTTGTTATTTTTAAAATAATGAAGGTAATTTTAAAATTTTAATTTTTATTTGTATATATCAAAGATAGCATTTAACTTGGACTTCAATTTTAAGTGATCTCATGACTTTAGGAGTTTGAATTAAAAGTCTATATTTGGTGGTATATGAAGATACTTTAGATTTTTTTTTTTTTTTATGTTTTGAGACAGGGTTTCTCTGTAACAGCCCTGGCTGTCCTGGAACTCATTCTGTAGACCAGGATGGCCTCGGACTCACTGCTAGTTTAATGTATTTGGGGGGAGCACAAGCCACAGGATGCGTGTGAAGATCAGAGGAAGACTTGGGAGATTGGGGGGGAGTTAGTTCTTCCTGCAACCTTGTGGATCCTGAGAATCAAATTCAGGTCATCAGGCTTGGTGTTTTTACCTGCTGAACTGTCTCACTGGCTTTCTCTGTCTCTTTCACAAACATACACACGTATACACACACCACATTTAAACTGTTTCCAAAGAAAATTTGAAAAAAAAAAAAAAAAAGAGAGAATAACATGTTGGTAATGTAAGTAGGTGAGCAGTTGAATAGCACTTGTATTTCCTCATTATGATAGTATATAGTAAAAATAAGGTTAAACATATACTTAAAATGTTTTCTTTATTTTAGGGTAAAATAAAGAGTATTTATGATCCTATGAGTGTAAAAAACTTGGAGCCTATGTTAAGTAAAAATGCTTTGGATCCTACACCAAAGCATGAATGTCATGTGTCTAAAAATGCCAGTAGAATTACATCCCTTTTGGCTTACAGAGCCTATGAGCTTACTCAGGTATGTACTTGGATCCATTTCAATGTGAAAGATTTATTACTGTATTTATGTGTGTGTCTGTCTTCCAGTGTGTGCAAACAGGTGCTTGCACTTGTAGGCGTGTAGGCTGAAGGAAAAGGTAACAGATCAGATCAGAGCTGGAGTTACAGGATATCTACCTGGCTTGTTAAGACAGTCCTGGGATCCAAACTCTGGTCCTCATGATCAAGCAAGCACTTTAGCTGCTGCCCCATGTCTGTCTGTCTGTCTCTCTCTCTCTCTCTCTCTCCCCCCTGTGACAAGGTTTCTCTGTAGCTTTGGAGCCTATCCTGGAACTAGCTCTTGTAGATCAGGCTGGCCTCGAACTCACAGAAATCTGCCTGCCTCTGCCTCCCGAGTGCTGGGATTAAAGGCGTGCGCCACCACTGCCTGGCTGACCCGTTTCTCTCTAGCATCGCCTTATATCCTGAAATGCCTGCATTTCACAACTCTAGAAAGAGCTTTTCTTGTTTTGTTTTTGTTTATTTTTTTTTCGAGACAGGGTTTCTCTGTAACTTTGGAGCCTATCCTGGAACTCACTTTGTAGACCAGGCTGGCCTCAAACTCACAGAGATCCCCCTGCCTCTGCCTTCCGAGTGCTGGAATTAAAGGTTGCTTCCACCACCGCCCAGCTCCCTAGAAATATCTTATTGGTGAATAAAATAAAAATATCATTTGCTTTTCAAAGTAAATGCCAAGCTCCTTGACTATCTTATTTCATAAAACTTTGTTCTTTTGATTTATTACAATTCAGACTTAGAGTTTTTTTTTTTTTTTTTTTTTTTTTTTTTTTTTTTTTTTTTTTTTTTTTTTTTTTTTTTTTTTTTTTTTTTTTTTTTTTTTTTTTTTTTTTTTTTTTTTTCCTGAAGCTGAGGACTGAACCCAGGGCCTTGTGCTTGCTTGGCAAGTGCTCTACCACTGAGCTAAATCCCCAACCCCTGGAGTATATTTTTAAGCTTTACCAGATAAACAGAAAACTGTACAAGTTTTGTTCTCTGCTTTTCTTTAAAAAAAAAAAATTCTTTGAGACAAGGTCTCAATATGTATCTCTGAACCCAGGCTGTCTTTGAACTCCCAAAGATCTTTTTGCCTCTGCCTGTCTCATGCTGGCATTAAAGTTATATACTGACATGGTCAGCTTTTTGTTGATGAAGTTTGTTTTGGGTTTTTTGAAACAGGGTCTCATTATGTAGTCTTTGGTGGCTTAAAACTCACTATGTAGACTGCACTGGCCTCAAATTCATTGAGGGATCTCTCTTGCCTTCTAAATGTTTGGATTAAAGGTGTGTGCCATTACACTAGGCTATTTTTCGTTTCTTTTCTTTTTTGATACAGGGTCTTATGTAGGTCCAGCTTGGTCTCAAACTTAGCAAGTATCAATTATTTGTAATTATCTTCTTAGTTAAGGGTGGTACTTTGTGTCTACTTCCTTTTCTTCATGCTGGGATTTTTGTATGGTTTGAACTTGCGTAGGTCTGGTATGGTGAGTTCATATGTGTATCAGTCCTGTTCTGGCTAGATTATGCTGTTTCCTTGGAGTCATGTACCATGTCTGGCCCTTGTAATCTTTCTGCCTCCTCTTTGCATTGATTCCTGAGCCATGAGTGGGGAGGAGTTTGATAAAGACATTTTTATTTAGTACCGAGTGCTACAAAGTATCTCTCTCCACACATTTTCCAGTTGTAGGTCTCTGTTAATTAAATTCCCACCTACTACAAGAAGCTTCTTTTGTGAGGGTTGAGTGATGCACTGATCTATTGGTATAACAGTATGTCATTAGGAATCATTTTATTAATGTGTTTGTTTAGCAGAGTAATACTAGTAAGTTTTCCACTACGGCCCATGACTTATTTAGTCTTAGGTTCTTGGCCACTTAGCAGTGAGAGGGTTCCATTTCATGGAGTGTACCTTAATCCAGTCCAAGTGCTAGTGCAATTGTGGTTCAAATGTTACTAACCAAATATCATTCGAGCAAATTGCTGTTGTAGGTCAAAGTTTATAGCTGAGTAATACTGATGATGACTTTTCTCTGGTAGCATGTATCATACCTTCCAGCACCATGAATAGTTGGGTACCAGCCCAGTTTCTGCATGTTTAATTGACATAATGTCTTCAGCAGTAGGGCCTTATCATTAGGTTGTAGAGGGTAACCAGTAAACTTGGCAGCAGCCTGTGTTATTTGGATGGGTTTGTGGTAGGTATCCCTTTGGCCAACAACTCAACAAGATGTAACCTGTTATTGGCCCTGAGGGTTTTTACTTGGTAGTGTAAGATATCTAGTTGTGGACATTGTTCTCTTGCATTATATAGTGAACCTAGAAATAATCTTCAAAATTTTTGTTGGCACTTGCAGGCGGCAAATCAGAAAGGTCATTGGCTAGTCTTCCAGAGGACCTGAATGTGTTGGTCCAGTACCACATGACAGTTGATAAATGTCTATAACTCCAGTTCTAAGGGACCAGATGCCTTCTGGCTTCCTCAGGCACCAGTGAGGCAAGTGGTGCCCAGGTAGACATATATGTAGGAAAATGCTCAAAAACATAAAATAATAACAAAAACTTTCTGCAGTATTTGTGGAAAATAGTTTGTTGGCTCCTTGTTGAAGTGTCTTAGTTGGAGACCTATGACTGGGGGTTTTAACCAAAATTATATTCATGAAAGGCATTAGGAGCTTCCTTAGTTCACTATTTTTAGATGATATGTTGTTGGTAGATTTGAAATACAGTTAGCAACTGGATTTTCTAGAACTTATAAACAAGAGCTTTAGATTAAAAAAAAAATGTTTTGGGGGCTGGAGAGATGGCTCAGTGGTTAAGAGCACTGCCTGCTCTTCCAAAGGTCCTGAGTTCAATTCCCAGCAACCACATGGTGGCTCACAACCATCTGTAATGAGATCTGGTGCCCTCTTCTGCTGTGCAGGCATACATCCTGACAGAATACTGAGAATACTGTATACATAATAAACAAATAAAATCTTTAAAAAAAAAAATGTTTTGGAAGAATTTTGAAACGTTATTGGAAATTAGTAATTTCTCAGGAAAAGGACTTGATTATAGACTCAGGCCTTCTTTCTCAGTTCCCTGCAGTCAAAGAACTCCAGCATGATGACTGCAGGGAAGGGCAGAGGCTTGTGAGTAAGAAAGTAGTCAACTTGACCTTTACATTTATAGCCTTCTTTTGCACTAACACAGAAAATGATACTTAATATTGGTTGAAATTTTGTTCTTAGTATTTTACTTTTTGGTTTTTCAAGGCAGGGTTTCTCTGTATAACAGTCTCCCAGCTGTCCTTGAAACTAGATCTTTTAGACAATGCTGGCCTCGGACTCACAGAGAGAGCCACCTGTCTCTGCTTCCTGGCAGTATTTTACTTTTTTAATCAAGTTGACTTCTCTGGGCTGACCTAGCTTAGACTCCATTTTACAGTATTTTCATTAGAAAGTTAATTGCACGTTCCTGTTGTCATCGCTTCAGAAGTAAACTTAAGGGATACCTTGGTATCTGGTACATAGAATGCATAGAAAGTACCAATTTTTTGTTTTGGTGAAGTAGAGGAGCTCAAGGAAATTTCTTTCCTGCCTGAGCTGCTTAAGTGGTACTTATGTTTTTAATAGAATATCTTCTTTACTACTTGGCTATTCTAAAATGTTAATTTTGTGCTTTCTTATTTTTAGTATTATTTTTATGAGTATGGCTTTGATGAACTAAGACAAAGACCAAGACATGTTTGTCCATATGCAGTTGTGTCTTTTACTTACAAAGATGATAAACAAACTGCAAAGTTTATGTCTTCACTGAGGTAAGACAAGTTTACACGGAAAAATAGTTCAGAAGTTACCATTGTCCTCTTCACCTTTTTTGACCTCATCTAGGTGTTTTCATGTTCATAAGTATGAAGGACGACGATTACTTTGGAAATAGGAATTAAATGTGCTTTTATTCACCTAGCAACTGAGTTGTGGGCCCCCCTCCACTCCTTTCACTTCCTTCCCTCCCTCCCTATTTTTTTTTTGAAGGTTTATCTGTACTTTAATAAATAGCAGTTTTGAAAAGTGAAAATTTAACTGGTTATATGGTATATGTTTGTACTCCCAGCACTTGGGACATAGAGGTCAGCCGTGGCTGTCCAGTGAGTTTAGAGCCATCTTTACTACATGAGTCCCTGCCTTCCCCAAACAGAAATTTTGTGTTTTTAGCTCTCTTAGAATTGAGTTTCTATAAAGCTCTCTCCCAGAGGAATGAAATATTTAATGGAATGCCTAGACATTCCTAGTCTTAAGACTCAGGTGATATTTTCTTTGAGTTCATAAACATAAAGTAACTTCTCAAACTATCTAAAAAACAAACATATCTTTATAGGGTGACCTCTGTTGGCTTTTAAAGTCAAATACGCTTGGTAAAGAACACTCTGGTTGTTTTGTTTTTCTTTTTGGAGCTAGAGTTGTCTTGCATACTATAGCCCAGGCTGGCCTGGAGCTTACCATTGATAGAGCTCAGGTTTAAGATTGAGAAGATCCTGCCTCAGCCTCTTGAGCGCTGGTATGAGCTACCAGTTCCTTCCTACTGATACAGTACTTTTTTTTTTCATATTAATTAGTGAGACCTCAAAACCTCTACAAGTACCAGTTCATATAATGCAGAGTTGTGTTTCTCACTTTTGCTTCATATATATGAATGCTGGCAAAACATATTTATTACAGTATTTTTTCATAGATGATCTTTAAGACATAACCACTTAAAATTATGAAAGTCATATCCCTGAAAGTAGTAACTGTTAATCCCTCCCCCCTTTTCATCTTCTGTGTGTGTGTGTGTGTGTGTGTGTGTGTGTGTGTCTGTCTGTCTTTTGGTAAAGTCTATGTAGTCATGGCTGTCTTGCAACTTGCTATGTAGACCAGACTGGTCTCAAACTTACAAAGATCCACCTTCCTCTGCCTCCTGAATGTTGAGTGCCTGGCTCTTTTCCTACTTTGTTGAATCCCTTCTGTTGACCCCCAGATTGATTCAGACAAACATTGATTAGACATCCACCCTATGCTATGAGTAAGCTATAAGGACTCTGCCTTGGGACCCACATTTACTGCTGTTCCTTTTCCCCAGTTCCTGCATAGCTGTTTCTTATGTTTCCTCTAGCATTTCCTATCATTGGATGTTCTTTGAGTTTTGGTTTGTTTTTTTTTTTTTAATTTATTTAATTTTTTTTCCGAGACAGGGTTTCTCTGTAGCTTTGGAGCCTGTCCTGGAACTAGCTCTTGTAGCCCAGGCTGGCCTCAAACTCACAGAGATCCACCTGCCTCTGCCTCCTGAGTGCTGGGATTAAAGGCGTGCACCACCACCGCCTGGCTATTATTTTTTATTTTTAATATAAACTCTTGTACTTGATCCTTTTGTGTAGCTCTTGAAATCATAATCTAATGAACTGTACTTGTTGATAATTACCTTTCTTCATCATTAGATTGTAATTTGTTTGAAATAAGGGACTGTCTTTTGTTTATACTTAGAATTCTGTTACCTAGAATTATGCCTAGTAAATAATAAGAGCTTAAATATTTATTAAATGGCTAAGGATGTATTGTATAGAAAGGCTGTTTTTTCTAATCTTATTTTCAATATATATATATGTATGTATATATATATATAGTTGACAAAGGTATTAATAATCTTCTGTCTGTAAATGGATACTTTTGAAAATATAAAACAGCTTTCATAAATTTTGGCAAATCAGTAATAGAACAGTAAGCACTTCTCTAAGAATTAGGTTTACTAAATTTTGTAAAGAATAAGTTTTCTTACTTGCAAGAATTTTGTTCTTTTCTGTAGTTCCTTTGGAAATGGCACTCACAGGCTGGTGCTTTAGTTCAGTTTAAATTGCTTGCTGTAAGTGTGAGGTTATAGGTTCCATCCCCAGCCCTGGAAAATACAACAGCACCAACAAAAACACAGAAAGTATGTCAGGGTCCTAAATGTTAACTTTCATGTTGCTTCCAATCAGTAATAATTTTCCTTTCTTTTTAAAAAATTATTTGTAGATCTAACAGCTTTAATGCAGATAGAAACATAGGTAAGAGTCTTATTTATTTTTACTTTTATAAGTTGAAAGTATAAACAGTGAAACAATAAGTTCAGTGTTTTTTATTTTCATAATAATATGAAATATAAAACAAGTGAGGTCATGTTATATGTAGCATCAGTATTTGGTGATTTAAACATAAGAACTCTTTTTAGAATATGCTACTGCTTCTGAAGATGGACCAGAATTTCTAGCACTTTGAGTTGGGAAAAAAAAAAGATAATTTGGGTTTTACAATTGAACACTTTAAAAGCATTGTATTCACCAGAGGTTTTTGATTTTGATGATGAAAATTGAAATCAATGCTGCCTTTTAAGTTTCTTTATCACAAAAATAAACAGAAGAGAAGGAGATATTAACCAGGTTTAATACAGTCTCCTTTGGGACAGTGACTACATTGTTTGTGTTGCTTTCTAATGAGGAGACTCATTGGAAAGTTGGAATGGTTTTTTGAAGTTGGTTCATTGGCTAGGGTTAGGGCTAGGAATGGTTCATTGAAGCTGGAGTGGTTTCTCTTAAAGGGAAAAGATAACTGAACCTTAAATCTTAACATTGTGACGCTTTCCCTGGTAGAGATGTCACTTCTGTGTTGATTTTGTACTTAAACCTTATTTCTAGATAATTTTCATTTCTAATAAGTATTTACCTTCTGGGTTATCAAGCAACTGGGCTCTTATTTCTTGTATTTAGAAAGAGTTTACTACACACTGTGGAAAGGACAACTTTTAAATAAAGGAAAGCTTCTGTGTTACATTTCTTTGAGGTCAGCCACTCGTGCCTTTTTGCCTATCAAGCTGTAAGTATATAACATTAAAATAAAATAGTGGGAAGGGGAATAAATAATAATAAAGTATAATGACATTTTACCCTTTATTTCATATTGCTAGGCTAAAAATTAACTTAAAAATTAAAAAGAAAATAGTATTTGGCAGTTACGGAGACTGAGTTTCTTTAGCTTTTTGATTGTTTTTAAAAAAATTTCTTTCAGTTTATCTTATTCTGGATTGGAATTCACTATATAGCTCAGGCCGTCTTTCTTGTTTCAGCTTCATGTGTGATAGGGCTATAATTATATACCACCATTCCTGGCTTGCTAGCTATTTATTTTTTTCAATATTAAATTTTACTGTGGTCTATAAAAACTTAAACATAAATGTTAATGTGTTTCTAAAATGGTTGTAACTTCAGGAAGTTAATTGACAAACAAGCTCTGATTCTCAACTTTGAACACTAGTCAGATGGATCGTCTATTCTGAGTGGTTTTAAGTCTGAAACACTTAAAATTTTATTCTATTTAGGTTTTTTTTTAAAGGGTCTCTCTTTTTTTTTTTAATTTAGCTTTATTTTGTGTGCATTGGTGTGAAGGTGTCAGATCCCCTGGAACTGGATTTTCAGACAGTTGTGAGCTGCCATGTGGATGCTGGGAATTGAACCCTGGACCTCTGGAAGAGCAGTCAGTGCTCTTAACCGCTGAGCCATCTCTCCAGCCCTAGCTTTGTTTTATTTTTTTTTTTTTTTTAAGCAGCTTGTATGTAATAGAATGAAGAGTTGGCCAGTTTTAACTGTGTGTGATGGAACATACTTGTAATCCCAGTACATGGGAGGCTCAAGCATATGATCTTGAGTTCAAAGACATTGTTGGCTGCATAGTGAGCTCTAGACTTCTGTGCTGCAGACCATAGTGAAATCCTGCTTCAAAACAAATAGAAGAGGGGTGGTGGAGGCTAACACTTCTTTGTTGAAAAGAGCTTTGATGTGGTAAAAGTAAATTAATATACATACACAGTTTATAATTCATATAGCATGTTAGGATTAAAAGTTTACTTATTAATATGCAGAAAATGGTGTAAATGCTTGAAGATAAAGTGGTAGAATGCTTGCCTGCCATACAACTCTTGGGTTTGATCTTCAGCATCTCCTAAAGAAAAGAATTATGCCAGCTCATACTATAACTGTAAATGATAACTATTCTTTTTGTTAGTAAAGTTGGCATGTAGAATTAGCTTCTGACTTAAGGATGTAATGTTGGCAGTATTGCCAGTTGCTACTTACCTTAGTGTAGATACCTGTATCAGGTATCTCTTTAGAATAAGGTTAAACTATTAATAAATGCATACATTACCCATCAGGTGTATTTTATTTTGTTGACCTTCTGGTAAGGTCTCAGGTAGCAGCTGGTTACAAATTCACTGTGTAGCAGAGGATGACTTTGAACCTGTGATCCTCTTGCCCTCTCCACTTCCCAGATGCTGGCATTACAGGATGCGTCACCACACCTGTTTTATGTGATACTGGAGATTGAGCTCAGAGCCTTCTCTATATGCTAGGCAAGCACTGAACCAATTGAATTGCATTTCCAGCTCGTATCTTATTAAGTGTATATATTAATATGTCTGATAACATTGTTGGAGTTAAAAATGCAGGTATGCCAAACATGCTCTTATATTTTCTTTCAGTCCTGAGAAGTTAGATGTTGAAACAGTTATGAGTATTGATTATTTGAAACAGAAAATTCCTCCTGCATTGTTTAATAAAGACACATACTTGGGTCCTAATGAAGGTAAAGTAATTTCATTTTACTTAAATATGTAAGAAGCCAGACCTGATTTGATGTTTTACTGTGTATTTTTTCTTTGTGTTAGTTTTAAAGAATGGGATGTATTGTAGCCTTTATGAAGTTGTAGAAAAGACAAGAATTGGAAGTAACATGGAATGCTTACTGCAAAAACTGGAGAAAGAAAAACTTGTGAGTGAAAAGTTTTAAGTATTTCCATTATCCCTTAAAAGTAATATATTTATAAGTTATCATTAATATTTTAATTTATTTTTGACACTGGAAGTCCTGCAAGGTCTCTGTTGGGTATTTTACTATTAGTACTTTTTTCCTTTCGAGACAAGCTCTTGCTATTTAGTCTTGGCTAGCCTGGATTTCTGTGTAAGCAGATATAGTACTCTTGATTTTCAGTAGACTTTCTGTAGATCCATTTTTATTATATATTATGATTATAAATGTTGTATTGTCAAATATTCATGGGATACTAAATGAGACAGACTATAGCACTTGTTTAGAAAAGATGTGTGTTTACGTGCATGTATGTATGTAAGCTGTGTGCATACTTAATGCCTGTGGATGCCAGAAAAGGGTGTCAGATCTGGTGGAACGCAGGTTACAGGTGGTTGTGTAACTTGATAGATGCCGGGAATCAAACCCAAGTCTCCACAATAGCAGATGCTCCTAACTGCTGAGCCATTTACAGATTTAAAAGAACAAGATAATCTGGTGAATGTTTAAAAGGCACAAAAAAATTTAACCATCTGAGAGGAAAAAGTAGGGAGCTATATCCTTGAGTGTCTTTGAGCCAGTATGGGCATGGGAATTTGGATTTTGTCCTGAGTAGATTTTGAAGTATTTAGAGAGTAGAGATTAGGCCTTGAGTATGTACACATTAGCTTTGCTCTATCTATCTATCTATCTATCTATCTATCTATCTATCTATCTATCTATCTATCTGCTTTCTTACTTCTTTTTTTTCTAAATATATATTTATTATATTTATAAATATATATTTATTATATATACAGTGTTCTACCTGCATATCAGAGGGCACCAGATCTTACTACAGATGGTAGTGAGCTAGCATGTGGAGGTGGGAATTGAACTCAGGACCTTTGGAAGAACAGGAAGTGCTCTTAACTACTGAGCCATCTCTCTAGCCCCCAAGACAGGAGAATTTTAAGGTCTAGAAAAAAAAAATGAAATGTACTGGGTGGCTAAGGGCTTGCCTAACATGTAGGAGGCCCAATTCAATTAAAAAAAAAAAAAAAACGCTATGAAAACAAGGGAAAGGGTTGAAGGCCAATGAAAAGGTGAGCGAAGGGTTGGTTCCTTCCTTCCTTTGTTCCTTCCCCATCTTGACAGTACTTTCAGGGCAGCTTCCTCCAGGGGCTGCCTAGCTCCAGACACTGTACCTGCTCCAGGTATCAGGAGCATCAGTTCCTAGAGGTCATTTGGTCCACCTCTTCCCCCCTCTAGAGGGAAAGGGAAGTTAAATTTCTGGCCCCAGGGCCAGGTTAGAGCCCAGGCCTTGAGATACCCCTTCCAGCCAGGAACTGGAGACCTTCCTTTTTTTCCCTCCCATGATATTTATTGAGCTCTACATTTTTCTCTGATCCCCTCCCTGCCTCTCCCCTCCCTCCTTCAACCCTCCCCCAAGGTCCCCATGCTCCCTATTTATTCAGGAGACCTTGTCTTTTTATACTTTCCACATAGATTAGATCTTTGTAAGACTCTCTTAGTTTCCGTATTGTAGTCTAAATTCTCTGGAATTGTGGTTTGTAACCTGGTTTTCTTTGCCTTATGTTTAAAAATCACCTATGAGTGAGTACATGTGATAATTGTCTTTCTGTGTCTGGGTTACTTCACTCAAAATAATACTTTCTAGTTCCATCCATTTTCCTGCAAAATTCAAGCGGTTGTTATTTTTTTCTGCTGTGTAGTACTCCATTGTGTAAATGTACCACATTTTCCTTATCCATTCTTGGATCAAGGAGCATTTAGGTTGTTTCCAGTTTCTGGCTATGACAAATAAAGCTGCTATGAACATAGTTGAGCACATGTCCTTGTGGCACGATTGAGCATCTTTTGGATATATACCCAAAAGTGGTATTCCTGGGTCTTGAGGAAGGTTGTTTTCCTAATTTTCTGAGAAATCGCCACACTGACATCCATAAGGGTTGTACCAGTTTGCATTCCCACCACCAATGCAGAAGTGTTCCCTTTTCCCCACAACCTCTCCAGCATAAGTTGTCATCAGTGTTTTTGATCTTGGCCATTCTTACAGGTGTGAGATGGAATCTCAGAGTTGTTTTGATTTGCATTTCTCTGATGACCAAGGATGTTGAACATTTCTTTAAGTGTCTTTCAGCCATTTTAGATTCCTCTGTTGAGAGTTCTCTGTTTAGGTCTGT